>JALDNG010001089.1:0-70952 GCA_024349245.1 Neodontobutis hainanensis | reverse complement strand
TGAGATTCTTATTTTTGTAATTAATCACTGATGCATTCCCACATCATATTAAGGTAGTAAAAGAACTAAAAAACGAAAAATCTGTTTCTCTTGAGAGAGATTAGGGTAGGGAATACAATACTCTGTTATAACAAAATATAATTTATTTCAATTCATCATAACGCTCAACAAAAATCATTAGATATTGATTGATAGTTAAGAAATTTTACATTCATCCGTAACACGAATAACAACCAAAGCCACACAATAGAGGTAAAAATTTGTATTTTGAAGAATGAAAAGTCACTTAAAAGAAATTATTATTCATAATCTGAAACTAAAACGAGCATTGAGAAAAGTTAAAAAAATACAATAAATGACGAAATTTTGAATAAATTTAAACCAATGAGTCCCTGTTTTTCAAAACAGATATCAAAAGTAGACGAATTACCATCTGTCATTAAAGATCCAGATTGATAAAAAAACAATCAAAATGAAAATGGAAACATAAATGAGATGGGCTAGAACTGAACCTCACTTCAAGCCAACAAATAAATAATATCTCTTCATATAATATTCCTGAAGAAGATGCTGTTCAGAAAATTTGATTTTTTTAAACGAGTTTCAACATCTGTTATTGAAACTATTCAGAAATTATGACGACAAAACACAGAACAGAGTTAAAACACTAACATTTAAAATTTATATGACCAGCGAGTTTCGTATTTTTAATTGTACTAGATAATGTTTGAAAAATACCTTTATAAAGCCGATCGTCTTGGCATTTTCCCTGAAACATTGACGGCAAATGTACAAATCGTACTTCCTGATCATCCCGTGATTATTCGAACAGATTGTACTGAATATTTATTGAACAAAAAACCATTTCCTTGAACCCCTTCCAAATGGTTTGTTATGACTATTCCAGATCGCAGAGTGCACCATTTTTACACGCTATTCTTTTTAACGAGTGTTACCGAACGCATATTGTTTCATTATATTATTTCAAGTGTTTTAAATAGAAACCACCAGAAAATAACACGACGATTTATCTTTGAAATTTATAAAATCATGTCGATGTTATATGGGCATGCGTACACGTGGCAATTTTCGATTTTGATATCTGTGGTTAATTTTTTTAGAAGGTGTCTTAAAATACTAATAGTGTCCCCATTCACCCAAGATTACTTCTATGGCTTCAAAGAACATCTTTACATCTGACTTGTAACATTTTTGAGATAACATCTCTACATTCATTTTTGACTTCCAAAAGCTCAATTTTCTTTCTGAATTTAAAATTTACACCTTATTCTAAATTAGGATTTTTTACTTATAATCTACGTTATTTCTTATGATATTAATATCCTGCATCGAATTTCATACGATATGTTCAAACTATAAACCTAAACAGAATGAGGTGTCGATAAAGAGTGTATGGTAACATGTATTCGCTCATAATTTCAAATATCAATCCAATATCTCCTCGTAGTCAGTTGTAGTTTATATATTTTAAATGAGAACTAAATTAGGTAATTAATTAACGCGCGTTTCTTATTACATATAATGGTTATCGTTTCTGCTTCAATAGATTCCATCTTCTATATCTAACTTATTTCACAATTTAATTATAGTGTTACTACTCTCTTATTTTCTACGAATATTTTATGTTATATTAAATTATAACTTTTTTCAAAACTCGCCATTTGTATCGATCTGTTGTTTGCCTTTTCTACATTTGTCTATTTTCCGATATAACATCTCATCTTGGCTGATATATATGCATCGTAGATTTTATGTGAATATCTAATTGAATATTTCACTGGATTTATCTCGTGTCGCTGATATATATATGAAAATTTTACTTATTATACTTTAAATATATAGTTTACTTTTGTGTTTTCAAGAAATAAGAATTTTAAAAAACGACTTTTGTATTTTAGTGAATTTAATCTAAAACATCAAATCATTGATTATGAACCTCATAATTCAGTTTTGATAAATCCTATTCTCTTAAATTGTTTTTATTCATCTTAAAATACGCCTTTGAGTTTTAATTCTAGGATCTGAACGTTAATATTTTTAGCCACAGTTTTTTACCATTTAATTAGATGAGCATCATAAATTATTTTTAAGGTTAATAGTCCAAATATAGAAAATATATTCCCACTAATACCATCCATATTTTAGTATTTCCAAAAAACAATTTTGAAAGACACGTGAAATTATCTATAACCTGAAATTAAATTTTAAAAAGCACCATAACATAGTTGAGGTGCTCAAATCATACCTATTTTTAAAAATGCATATTTGATAATTTGCATCATTTTAAGACAGTTTTCATTTTAAATAAAAAACTAGTAATAAACCATGGAAAGTTGGACAGAGTTTAACCTAATTAGCATGTCAATACAGTTATTTATGTTTCGAAAAGATCACTCTATACACATTTGAAAACGTTAAAATAGTGAAATCATTGTTTAGAAATATACATAGGTGGTGAGCACGTGCGAATAAACAAAGCTTCACGTATATATATTCAAATGAAATTTTTCTATGATTTGATATTTTTTATATAATTTCTAATTGCTGAACTGCTAATTCCTATTTATAAATCGAAAAACTTATGATATATAGGTTTATCATATAACTAATCATTACAGTTATTCTTTTGTTCTAAACCGTTGAAAGGTGAAAAGCAAAAATTTTTGTGATTAGCTAAAAGTTCTCATTTAAAAGTTTCTTTATAGTTACGGATGAGTTAAATGAGGAAGAGGCTGCTTAGCTAGTTTAACCGTGCGTTTACTAGAATGCGCATGTACTTTAATGTGTGTTATTATTCTCTTACTTTTAACGACTCTGACTTTTAACTAATGCGCAAATTTTGTGAATAAACGCTAGTTTACCATCACAGATTATTTTTTTAAACCTACAGAACTTTGAAAAACACCTTAGTATTTGTATACGAACTCAGTGGTTACCTATAGGTATTTTCAAATGCATTACCATATATTTTAAAGCTCCAACACTTGATAAAATATCTGTAAGGGGTTACCAATTCTAATGATTGATTATTGACTCGGAATACATGTTTCATGTTTAATGTGGTGTTCAGCGAATCTTCAATGTTGAAATTGATTGCAGTAAATTTAATTTAGATTTTGATTTGCATTGAGCCAGCTACAAAAATTAAACACCGTGAATGTAGTTATTTTGGTTCAAATTTTATTTTAATATTAGTTGCAAATCAACCATCGAAAGAAAGAACACTGGTTAAACGATCGAATAATGATGGGATATAGAATAAATTTGTTTCATACCGATAAGATCGTTACATTTTAATGAGCTAATTAAGGATCTTAGATTATTTAAATCTTTGAATATTTTATGCCCAACATCACAATACACAAAAATATAGCCATAAATTTACGATTATAGAGATTTCATTTAAAATTAAGAATAAATACTAAAACCAATACCATCTTTAATTTCTGTGCAAGTATGTTATTAATCTTTACGCCAGACTTTTGGCTTAACAGGCATGTTTATCATGAGGCTACAGCGGTCATCCCTGGTTATTTGTTTAATATGCTTGAGCATGAATTTCTAAATTCATGGTATGAATGAAATTGTATCTTTGAAAGTTCATCATATTTGGTTTTTTGATTCTTTTAAATTCATATTTTTGTTGAGTGTTAAAAACTACTACGCATGTGTTCGCATATGCTATCAAATATGCAGTGGTATTTTCATCGATGATTTAAGAGTAATTTTAAATGAAAATTGTCTTAAAGTTGATCCAGTGTATTTTTAATGTATAAAATATTATATTTTTAATAGTTTATGATATAGTGGGTGGGCCTTTGATATAGTTCAGCTCACTAGGAATACGTGTGTATTTTATAAATTGAAAAGTTAAACAATAGCGTAAATTTAAATCTTAAAACGTGTTAAAATCTTTTAGATTTATTTATCCCCATTTTCATTCATGAAACCAAAGATCTCGGTAGAGATGATTTAAGTCATGAAGTTAACCATGTGCATTTTAGTATTTTTAATTTTTAAAGTTAAAGGCTTAGTTACTGAGTGATAGATTAAATTTAAAAAAATTGTGAAACGCATAATTTTTTATAAACATGAAAAAATGTTGTTATTAGATTTACAGGAATCGACACATTTTCCACCATTTTTAATCTGCCCGCCCACAAAAATGAATGTTCATAAAAATTTTTGTTGATAATGAATCTTTTGCTCTCATCAAATCGAAATAGTCACAGATTTGACTCATCTCGATTGACGGATTGCGGCTAAAACATTCATTTGTATTATAAAAATTTATAAACTCAAATAGTACTACGTGGCTGTCTCTTAATTTCATGCAAAACATATTTAAGTAAGATATTGACAATTATAAATAAGTATTTTTACGAAACCTAATATCGAATTAAAATGTTTACTCTACTCTAAGAAAGCTGAACGAAATCTTAAAACGTCGAATGATTACGTCACTTAAAGTAAAGATCACAATTTTATAAGTTAAATATACAAACGACATTAAATTAAAATACGTGGTTTAAAATAGAACTAAAATTTTTATTAATCTTTTAATGTTAGATTTAACAGACACAAAATCCTTCATGGGCGGCATATTGAGATACCTTGTATCTGGGACTATCTTCATGTTATAGTACCATTGGATGCCACTTCTACAGCATGCTTGCGAATTTCTAGTAAGAAGCCGGTTGTTAAAAAAGTTATGGTTTGGATTAAATTAGAGGAATTGTGTATGTTTAACTCAAAATTTCTTTCCATCGGTGAAAATTATCAAAATAAAACAACAAGGATATAATGGTCAATATTTTCGAGTTTAAAGTGGATCAGCATTTAAATATAATACTTTTGAGTTCGCTATGAGAGGTAAGTTCGAATTTTAGATAATTATATAAAAAAAGATGTTGGAAACTTGTTATCTGGGAATGATACAAAACTTGTTTTTTCATAGTTTTCATACGGCAACGAAATTTTTTTTATCACGGCAATATATATTTAAAAGTTATTGATATAATTTATCGGCAAGTTGACAAAAATGATACCTTTGTTACTGTGTTTTAATGACAAAAGAATTGATATAGTTTTTCAAAAAAAAATTAGCTTCTAATTACATTTCGACTACATTTTTATCTTAAAGTGTTTTTATTACAGTAAATAATAGTTGAAAAAGCCATATTATATTGTAAAAGTAATTAATATTAGCATTAAAATATTAATAATTTAATAAAAACAACGAAATACGAAATTCAATAACGGTTAATACTTTACATTTTATAAATACTTCTTATCTTTCGAAACATAACTTCGTTCAAGAGACTCTTCGATAATATTTTTTAGAAAATTTAATAGTGACGTAAAATCAATTATTTTTTGTAAATTGAATGAAAACCATTAATTCTATGTTATCGAACACCTCGATCGTATTTAAGGTAAAAGTTTGTGAAGTTAAAATAAATGTTTTAAACTTGAAAATCATGATTTTTCTAGAAGAACCTTGTATAGAACAATTGTAGGATGAGAAAAATATGTGCACGTCTTGCTGTTCAAGCCTTAAAAATATTAAAAAAATTTGTGTTACAGGGACAAATTATGCCGGAGTCCTTTGCTGATTGGTTCACATACCGTGTGTTAAAACGATTAATTGTTTTTCAAATTTAGCTTAACCTATTAATTGTGGAGTAAGGACAAGGGAAATCGACGAGGATACTTTCGGTTAAAGAAAAATCAGAATAAAACTCGTGGACTGCCAATGGTTTATTTGTTTGATTTTCCTTGACACTTGGGGCTCTATCTCATTCGTGTTGCCAGATGCGATAGAAAGGGAATTATCACAATAATTTTTTGAAACATATATACCGTTGCTTCGACGCATGCTATCTGGAATCCTAACATACCATCGATGAGAGACATTTGGACGGATTTTTGTGAATTTTTCTCATAATTGTTCCGGCCTCGACGAAAGGGTCACACGTAAACAATCTAAAGTGTATGGAAGCTAAATATGAACTTTACCTTCTGGCTACACGCGACATGTATAGTTCTTCTTTACCTTATTGATTTTCTTATTTACAGAATAAAATAGGGTAAAATGCTTTTTGAAGAATTTGTGAGGATGGGTGTTATTTTTTTACTTAACTGTCGAACTGTGTATAATTCCTTTTAATTTTGTTTTTTCCATGAAATTTTAACCTAAACTGTGGTTATAAATGAGAGTGGTACCGTGGTTGGGCCACTGATAAATCTACCAATCAAATGAAAATTTTATGAAACAGCGTTTGAATGTTAATATATTATATGTGAAGTAAATTTAAAGCAGACAAAAGCAGAAACTCAAAACTTCAAGAAAATGAAGCAGTACAACATTTAAAAAATCAGAATGAAATAAATTGATTTAACTGTAAAATTGGATCACATCAAAAAAGAAAAACAATTTTCACATCTGATAAACATAAAACATTAAAAGGTGCTCCAAAAACACGTTATTAGAAAAGATAAAAATTTTAAGATCTGTTACGCATTTAAATTTTTATCTAAATTATCAAAATATGAAACTGTTGAATTGTCGATACGTAAGCATACATTCATGGAGTATAGAATCTATCGGAATATATTGAACAAAAATGCGCATGTGTGAACTGCCATTTTTTCAACTTTTATCTGCCGTATCTAATAATATCCAGAAATCTCAAGATTATTTTAGACAGTACTTTTAGAGAATCGATATCATAAAAGTACCGTTTTAGGTATGTAGACCGAAAAACAAGTTGTGTCGAAGTTGTGATTCCATGAAGAGCAGATTTTCAGTGAATATTCAGTGTTCTTTATGTATTAACTACGTAGTAGTTTTTGTTTGATAAGATATGAATGAAAATGTCTTTTTAATGCTATCTGTAAAATTTTAAATCGGTGATAATTATTCAAGTAGTTTGATACGTCCGTACTTTGACAATTATTTTTTATTTCGTTAATTGTTAAATCCCAAAATTGGTTATTTCGTTTCAAAAATGTTTCTGATACCAATAACTTAAACTACATCCATCGAAACAATCTTAGACTTTTATATCGAGTTTTGTTCAATCAAAGATTCGTGGTTCAATATAAAACCTCTCTTTCGTTCCGCGATACATTATAATTAATTACTTAAGCAAAGTATTTGTATCAAACATTTAGATCGAGTCACTTTATATTTCTCGCTTTCTAGAACATTCTATTTGCAATACCTCTAAGCGTTCGAATAAAATACTTCGAAAAACACTTCAAACGTGTTTTAACTGTTGAAGTATATTCCATATACCAAAACACCAATAACGCACTTGGTTGTTAAATTTAAGTGGATCAACGTTTTAAGTGGTGTTTTCTATGGAGGTGTAAGCTTACAATCATTTGCATCGACATAAGTCAGTACGTGCGCAATATAGATGTAATCGCTCTGATTGGTTGAAAACGAAACAAGAATCTTCGTGGCATTAAATAAATAATTTATTGACAAAATTTCCTTATTCAATGATATGCATTATCATTGATTTTAAAGTATTATACACAGCTTGTCAGTTGTGCCCCAAATTATAATACTTCATCCATAAAATAAAAGACATTTTAAAGTAGAATGGTATTGAATTATAGTTTAAAAGTAAATTAAATTGGGAATGTTGTGGAGAAATTCTTTCGAACAGTCATGTGTAACGTATGAAATATACATAATTATATAATTTTAAAATCCGAATATTCGTTCAGAAATATCACGTTTTGAATGATTTCTAAAATATAATATTTCAGCTAATTCTTAATTTATGAACGATCTTTATTTAAAATTAAAAATCTATTGCTAAATGGATCCACACTAAAACACCTTAAATTTTCTTAAAAATATCAAACCAAAATCATTCAAACTCTGTTTGAAGTTATAAAGTGGTTTATATGATTAAATTTGGCCCAATGTATAGATCGAAAGATGGCTTTCATCACAAGCATTCTAAGTGGGTTCGAAACATTATTTGAAAAAATAAAAACGAGAACCATTCTTTCGACAATATTCCTCATAAAAATTTGAATTAAATCGATAAAGAAGCCGACAAAACCTTCTTTCTAAACAGTTACAGTTAAACAAAAATGTATCGTTGATTATTTTTTTGGATTTCTTAAAAAATTAAGAATTTTACTCGTATGCTAAACAAAGTTTCTGTACTACATCACACTTAAAACACCCAAACAACTAAATTGAAGAAATATGCATTTGAACATCAACAACTGATGAGCAAGCGCTTTATACTATTTTCTGGGTCATACCCAATTTTCATTTTTATAAGAAATTAAAACCTTACAAATATGAACCATAAATTTTAGATAATAAAAAACCGCATAAATTCACAAATATGAATTTGAAGTTTTCATTTTATTAAAATCATAAAACCTTAAGTATATTTTTTGACACAACTTCGAAGAATCGACGCAGATGAAAAATATTTGGAAGTTTATAATGTATGTTTATGAATGTTCTGCATTTCAACTCTAGATTGATAAAAGCAGGCTGCCAGGGCGGCAATGTGAATTTTAGTATTTACTCCCTTTGAAGAATTATAACTAAAATTAGAATGAATGAAATACTCGACACTTGCAAGGGATTCGATGAGGTTGCTTTTTACATCTGATGGTAAAGACACTTAAATCATTGGAAATAAAACAGTTTATAATTTGAAAATACAATTCTTTAACGATGTCCGATAATGCAACACCCTGTACTAAACTACAGTTTAATAAATCTGTTTATAATATAACATACGACTATAGCATGAATTCATGTCTCGGTTTAACAAAATATCCAAAGTCTTTGAAATATCAGTCTTAGATGGGTATCCAGTACATAGTTTCACTTTTGATTCACTTATGACCCCATGACTCATGTAACAAGTCTATATTTAAACAGAATAGTACTTGAAGAACATTTAGAGCTTTTCTCATGTCTCCTCCAGAGGATCTTATGACCGAACCCAATCCCTCTTCATCAAATTCGACACTTGACATTATTAAATTCAAACTTCTCAGTTTTTAAAACATACGTGAGTCTTGCCTTCATGGACTGTTGTGGCAAAGGAAAAAATCTGAAACGCATACATCTCGATTGAATTGCGGGAATGATTCCGGATAGGAAATTACAGATAAGACAAAATCGAACGTTTTTTGTGTACTTTTCAATGACTAAAATGAGAAATAATAACATTATTTTGATATTTTATATAATATACTAAGATCAGTCAAATGTGAATTGAAATACATACTTCTTCTCAGAGCATTTTGAGCATCATTTGTCATTGAATCGGCTTCATCAAGTATCACGAGTTTATGTTGATTGCTATGATTAACAAGCCTTTCAAAACAAGATATTTTTAGTTTCTTTTCAGATTGAAAATTAAGCGATATCATTGCCGTTCAATGCAAAAACTTAACACGTTTGGGTTAATTTTAAGGCCTAAACGCATATTTTCCAATATTTTTTAAAAATAGTTTGTTTAACGTGATAATACCAGCTTATTTTAAAAATACACCTTTAACAGTATTAAAAATATTCGTGATTTAAACATTTTATTGGCCATAACTATACGGGTTACAGCGATTATTGTCGAAAATTAAAAATGATCACAATCATAAACGATACTTCTTTCAGTCAAGGCAGTGAATCAAACTTTGAGAAAAAAGTGATTAAATATCTCAAAGAATTATATTTAGCTTCTACCTTTTCATTATACCTACTCCAAAAAGTGAAAAAAATAAATGCACAAAAGCGTTAAATTAGATAAGGCGACCATTGTTAATTCAAATAAAAGGTATCAATATGCATTCTTTTACATGCAGTAACAAGTTAAATCAAAATACTCACATTTTAAACTTTGAGTATGATACATATGCAAATTGAACAAATTAGAGACAAATAGTCATTTTAAAGTTTATTAGGAATTGTGAAAGACATTTAAATTTATATCGATTAATTTTCCAAGGAAGATGATCATAGCTTAAATGTTTATAGAGTCAATATGTTAGGGTGATGTGTAACATAATGAGGAGAAATTAGGAAAATGATCGAGTGAAATCTATTTGTATATTTATTTGAGATATTTTAATTATTTCATAGAGAATAAACTGATAACATATTCTATTCAATAAAAAGAATGGATAAATATTTTGTAAACAGAAATGCTATATTTAGGGAACGCTTGAGCCTGATGCTAATATGAAATTTCTTAAATTCTAAAATTTCATTTCATATAAATTGAAGAAAATTTTTAACATTTGTTTAAAAAAGTAATAAGTGCCAACTTAGACAGATTTCATTCATCAATGAGAAACAATAAACAACATAGTTTTTCTTAGATAATTTAAAAATATCATTACATTGACGTATGATGGATGCCAATTGGGATGTTTTTCATTGAACAACGATTTATAAAACTAAAATTGCGATTGATCATCAGTTATGTATGATAATATTTTAATTTTGGTTTTGAAAAATGTTTTTATTGAATCTGATTTGTCTAATGTCTTGTATTTAACAATAATATCAAGTTTAACATAAATTTCACTTATTTTAAGTGAAGAGTATTATTTTTTGAAAATTACAGTGGATTTGGATGTTTTAAAATGTTGCAATAAGACATGTCAAAATGTTAGCCATTGGGTGCCATATTATAAAGCAGATTTAATTTTGGTTCAATGATCTTATGATTTTTATAAATTATAGTTTAGTTAGGAAATTAAATATTTTTCTAAAAAATTGCCAATAAAAAGTTAAATGAATAAAATTCTCATTTTTACCTAAATAAGCTACGAGAACCGGCAAAAGATTGAATTTCATTTCTTACGATTCCAATACCGCGATCATCGGAAGCGTTCATCTGAATGGTTTTATAGATAAATACTTCTAAAACCATACTGTTACGTTCACTGGGCTTGTATATAGTGTTACAAAGTGCCATTATTGCGGAGGTTTTTCCAGTTCCAGGTGGGCCATAAAATAAAAGGTGAGGAAGACTGTTCGATTTGATAAATTTCATCACTAAAATCCAAAGAAAAAAATTACAGCAGCCAGATATAAAACTGTGGGATTCAAATTCGTCCAATGTCTTTGGTCGATATTTTTCAGACCAAGGTAACTTTTCAATTTGTTCTCTCTGTTTAGATTTTGCCAAATCGGAAAATTGAATAATGCTACAATCAATTTCGTCCATCTTAATATCAAACTAATGTCGCCAAATATCTGAACTTGCGCATTCTCTCAATTGAATATAAAAAATTTATCAGGTCACTGATCGTAAACTTCGACAATTATATTTTCACCCAATATCATAAATGAAAAATATTAGTTTATTTGCTCGCGATCCATATGAACATTCAGCTTCATTAACACTAAAAATGAGAATGTTTTTTATTTTACTCATGATTTCTAATCTCCGATGCTTTTTATTTTAAGATCTTCATGATTATATGAATTGCAACTTTTTCAGAGAAATCTTTTCTTAATGGATCATTTTAGAAAAAATAAAAGCACAAATTATTTATTTTACTTCTTTCTTAATACTTGATGTTTCAATTGTATTTTTCGTAAATGTCCATTTTTGCCCGCTTCTATCCGGCTAGAACGAAATTGTCTCAATTTATTAACTTCAGGAATTTACTTGGTTGAATTTTCAGATGTTTAAGACAAAAAATAATGATATAATATTTGATAAAATCAATTTCTCTTGAGATGGATTTATTTATAACCGGTCCCGTATTGATTTTTATTGACTTTCATGCAATATTGGTTCGATATTTATGATTAAAGTGGATATTCTATCTTCATATAAGTCAGTTAAAACTTGTTTGTCTCATGTTTGGAGTTATTTTATACCAAAAATAAATAAAATTTGTTTTGATTTCTTATTTAAATTTTTAATGCATATTTTTGATAATAAATATCTTTCGGTCTTATTAAGATGAACGGAGTTCAATTTCACTCTTCACTCACAAGAGGTAAATTATTAAAGAGCTAACGTGTTGAATTCAAACTAAAAAAATGAGATACATTTTTAATTATAATTCATAGAGCTTAATATTACCATCGATCTATAATAAATTGTGTTCATACAAAATACATCCGACACGTAAATCCAAATGCGAATTAATCAAAGAATCTTAACGTATTACTACGCTTACACTGATATTTAGCAAAACTTGAATTTAACATCGTTCAAAGTTCTCAATTTTTCTGTTCTGTCCATGTGAAAATATGAAAAGATCAATTTTAAAAATGAATTTTTAATTCAACTTATAAAAGTATCAAAAAATGATAATAATACTTTAGGGGAAATCTTTAATATACGCACGCGCGAATTGTTTTTGACAATGTAATTTAACCTGTCTTTGAATGATCCATATCGATTATATTTGATTTAAATCGAATCCATAAGCTAAAAAGAGTGAATTTACGATTAAAAAAATATTTAATAAAATACTCTTGCATTTAATTTCATGTATAAATATCAACCACTTTCGCGAATCTATTATATTTAGGATAAGATTTATGTTAAAGATATCAGCACAGTTATTGACATGACAATTTCTTTTCTTTTATGAAAATTTTTACAAACATCACCAAATTGATTTCTGTCGATTCTTTCTTCATTTATAGACCAACGTAAATAAATCTCTTTAAAAGTGGTTTTTAAAATAATAAGGTGACTCAAAACACCCTCTTAACTACACCGTATTTTACAAGGTTTCGATTTAAGCAACAATTTAATTTTTATCAAACTATCTAAACCGGCATTTCATTGCAGGATTCATTATGCTCCTTTTTATATTATATTATGGAATCTCAAAATTATTTCGCCATAAGTAAATATGTGGGTTCAATTATTATTATGAGGACGCTCGCCATTAAGTCCACTCTGATAAGTCGTTACTGCTCGGGATTTACCTCAATAAATCTAGTTCTTATTTTATTTTAAGAACCATGACTGAAGTAAGAAATTAATCAAAATAATTTCAAAAACTTAATAAAACAGCACTTATTTTAATGTCTGAAAATGGCGACAAGATTTTCCGACTGTTAATCTAATGTCATTAAAAATTCCATTAAATTTGTCATAAAATTCAGAATTTATTTTTAATCGTATTTAACAAATTAAACAAAATAAATAGGCATGATTTTCATACATAAAAGATAAAAACATGTATGTGTATTATATATGGGAGCTGACTATTATAAATTCGGCGTGGATCATTAAAAATAAGATTGGAGTTTAAACATTTCAATCATGAAAATACAAAGATCATCGAGATATTATAGCTGAATAAAATTAAATTTAAACATGAAATAAAAATTAAAGACTATTAAAAATATAGTTTTAATACGTCACATTTTCACATAAATTTTAATAAAATATTTAAAATATCCATAATACCTAAGTCGCAGTCGATTTCATTTGATAATAAAAGTATGCTGTAATGGACAATCTTATATTATCGTGACCTATTAAATTTAACTGCAGACATTAGCGTGTCTTATTTGAACAAATTTTTCCTACCAATATACAAGTTTGTTAGAAATATAACGTGAGACAAATATTGAAAATTACTGTTTGAAATTATAAATGGAAAAAGTCGGTTATATGGAAGGATAATGTTACGTTGATATCATTTTAAAGCTTATACGATTGCGCAATATTGATTATATAGAAATTGTAAAAATCAAAAATTTAAAGAATCATTTAAGAATAATGAAAATTTATATTTATTTTGATAAAAATAAATTTTAACATGTACTCTCACTCAATTAGTATTTTATGGAAACTCGATATAATTGGTTTTGAATGTTTTTTTATAAATTTTTTATCTATGCTCTTAGTATTGTTATGACTTTGAATTAACAACCAGATTGTATCTGAGATCAAATTTAAGTTCTTTAAAGGAAATATTAAAGGGGCAATAACAAAAGAGCATTGTATGTTTAAGGATGCTAAATTATATCTGATTGACTCAAACAGAATTATGATTCTCGGATTCGAACATGTTTTTAAAATTCAAAATTTCAAAGATGAAGAAACCACACACATATATTCAAAATAAATAAATGGATAAATTTTCTATTCTTATGTATTCATATACATGGTCTGATGGTGACAATCTAAACAAAGAAACAAACTCGCACGCGTAAACTATTTATATTTAATTTTTGGCGTTTTAACGTATTAAATGATTTTGACTCAGCAACTACTTGAAAAGCATATTATCTTTATTTATCAGTCAAACAAATTATAAAGTATACCATATTTAAGTCAAAAATTACTATTCATACGAAATTGTATTTTATTTAGTGCGAATCGTTCGTAACTACACAGCTCAAAATTTTTTATAAGCGTCACAGTTATCTTTTCTCAAAAATAATTAAAAATACAAATAAGTATGAAATTTTAAAGCTATCTGTCCTTAGTATATTTTGGAAATATTACAACGTCGAAAAAGTAGTCATTGTTTCTTCAAATTATGGTTCCAAAACAGACACAATCACCTAAAAGTATGCCAATTTTTAAGATCTCCTTAAGAAGAAATTTGTTCATATTAAAAGAGTAGTTTTTATATTTTAATAGTCAGAATAGATCACAATAGTGTTAATAGAACGTTAAAGAATGATCGAAATCTCTGGCGCTTGTCCGCCTGAGTTATATTTATAGAAATAGGGATTTTATCTACTATTATTATTGTCGATTGGATGAAAATGTTGAAAAGGATGCCAGACATCCATATTAATAATGGAAAGGATTCACAAAGCATCCAGGCACGATATAGAGATAGAAAACAAATAGAAGATTACATTTATCACTCTCGATAGTTTTATTAGATGGAGAACCCTAACAGGGCAGAGTATTTTGAAGAAGTCATATAAATACTTACAACAAAGCCAACAAATGATCTAAAAAATATATCATAAATAAATAAGTAAAGTTTGAGTTGGTGAACGGTAATCAGTTTATCGATAGGATTCCTTAAATCGGATCTGAAAAATGGGTATAGGAAGGTATAATTTTACATATGCTTTATTTATCAGGACAGCAGATTTATGATTGATGAAAATGCGTCAAGAAACTGGAAAATATTCGAAATTTTTTGCTTTAAATTGTGAACTAAATCTCATATAAACATGCGACGAAATATTTTTTAACTGTTGAGAAACAAAAAATAATCCAATTTGAAAAACTGACCTATGATATTAATAGTATCAAACGAAGAACCATTCAAATAATTTTCAAAATGAAACTTTATTTCATAAAATAAAAAGGTTGCGCAAAGTCAGAAAAAGAAGTAATTTATCGAGTTAATTTTAAACTGCGTAACCTCATAAAATCGCTGCATGCCAATATTCGTTCTTCGATGTTAGAAAAACCTACCCTTTTGGATTTATACAAATTATTTAGGGGGAAAGGAAATAAAATGTCAGTATTTCAAACAGAAACGATATCCAATTTCAAGATCAACAATTAATGACCTTGGCCGATTTAAAAATATTCTTATTTGAATCTATCGATATATCAAATACAGCTATAGTTGAAAACATTGGATATCTCGAAATACTCTCAAGAAACTGGCAAGTGTTAGACTAAGCTCTGAAAATATGAAAAAAGAAAATTATCTTCCTGAAAAATGCTTTGATACGAAGATCATGTGACATATATTTCTGCGCTTATTTATTTCGATAAATGTTAATAAATCTAACAAAATATTTAAAAACTGTTTACAAATAATTATTTTTGAAATTTTTTGGCAAAATTGGAGAAAAAAATATTTAAATTCACCTCTTTTTCTAATTCAGAATGATATATTTCACCACTGTGAAATTATATGAGAATCTTCTGAGCTATGAAGTTTAAACAGTATATCTTCCTTACATGGTTCCTATTGAAAGTTAAATAAAAATAGGTCAAGAGTGAATAATAAATTGCAGCATTTGGCCGACACAGATCAAATAATCGATGGATTAGTAAGTGAAATTTTATCTCCATAATGTTACAGTTTTAGGTATTAAAATAGGATAATGACTAATCGTTATGTTGAATTATACAAATTATTATTACCCGTTCGTTTTTATCGAAAATATCCGAATATATTTTTAAATTTGTGGGAAAATCTGTATGATTCACATATTTTGTTCGGGTTTAATACGAGAAATTTATATATTATACAAAAAATAAAATTGTGATATTTTGAATATTTTTAATGTGTTGAGGCTATAAATAGAGCTTATATGTCACTGATTTTTAATATTTTTAAGCGTCTGATCCTATATGTTCTTTAATGACATGTTTAAGGGAGATGTTTTTGATCATGTCTTTAGTTTGATCTTTTAATGGTTTTATTTCTGTTTTATATACATGTATAAGTGTGTTAAAATTGATTCATTAAATAAATATTTAAAAATTAATTTTCGAAAATTTAACGAATCATGTTTAAATTGGTCAAATATAGGAGTTTTTCTGAATATCAATTTTCTGCATTTTTGTATGGCGTCCTCCACGTTCGGATCGTAAATATGAACTCAATATATTTGTGACTTCAAAAACATTACTTTTGAGCTACTCAAAAGATGGATTTAAAATCATGATAAATATTCTGAAATAAGAGAATGTTAACTTCTGTGCTCTGACCTAAAATATACACAAATATCGAAGAAACAAGTATACTTAGGGACGATTCCTTTTCTTCTTTATTTAACGCGTTATTGATTAGTTTCTCGAATCTTTATTACCGAACCTAAAAATACATGTTTGAAGTCAGTTCATTTTGTTATAATAAATCATGTTCATAGATCATAAATCTTCTATGAGGCGACTTCGCTCGTCCAAATTAACATATGAAATTATTTTGGATGATAGTATGTTGAAGACTTAAACAGAAGAGTCAAATATATTAAATATTAAACTCATTGATTGATAAAAATCTCAATCTAAAAACTAATATTTTGTTTCTTTTGAAGGCGTCATAAAGAAGTCAATATAAAATAAACTATTCCCTATAAATCACAAAATGAGTTCTACTTCAGTATTAAATAGTACCTTCAATAAAACCTAGAAATGGCAAGAAGTATGTAAAATTTCTAACATACCCAATGATTCATGATGAGCTCAACCGACAATATAAAATAGATATGAACCGAAATATATTCATTCCTATAAAGTGAAAAACCTGATGTTTGAAATCCAAATTCATTTAATAGCATGGTTTTGTTAAATCTTAGAGACAATAATATCTCAAACAGATTAATATTCATCTGATTTGCATAACTTTCAATGAAATTTACATAAAATATAAGGATATAAACCTGTCTATCTCTCTAAAATGCTCAATCAAATTTGAAAATAATGACAGCCATCATCAAATTTTAAAACTAATAGTAAAGTTCTAACTTTTGTGAATTTTACATATTGAACAAGTTAAGCTTTTAAATCACCTAATGCAAAAGATAATGGGTTATTCAGACTAGGTTATTGTTTAGCTTTGCCATGTTTGAATTTTCCATCTATACGTCTACACTAACCAAGCTCATGTCTTAGAAATCTATCATAAAAATGATATCTTTGAAAGAAACTACTTAACAGTAACTTAAACTGTTATGATAGATCAAAACATCTTGAAAAAGTTCAAAATTTTGAATCAATCAAAGTTATGAAAAATTATACAGATCATTTCTTTGCAGATGTCACCAAAACCGAAAATTCATTTCATATTTCGTTAATATTTGAATAACATAGTACTTTAGAGTGCAACAAGGAAATGAGAAAACGATAGCCATTCTTCATGCGAAAATCCACAATTCTAAACTGTACACATAAAAATAAAATTCTACTAATTCTCAACAAAAGTAGAATTTTGATAAATCCGCATTATAAATTAAGAATCATTAAACCTTTTCCAGAAACATTCAAAAATATGAAATTTTTGGTGTTTTCTCCAACACGAATAATTTTCACTTAGATCAGTCTTTTAAACAATGACAAAGACCGCCTTTTGATTATCACAGTCGTGATGAAATTTAGATTCTACATTATCTCAAACAATCTTTATTGAAAAATCATGTGTTTAAAGTTGAATGGTTTGTATTTAAATGTATTGACAAAATTAAGTTGTTGAGCTTAAAGTCGAATCATCTATAAATATATAATTCTGGAGTCAATTTAAATTTAGTTGAATGAAATTTACTTGAAATCTCTAAAATCTAACAAAAATCTACAATTTACATTTAAACTAAAAATGGACCGATAGTGAGCTTTTTTCAACATGATTAAAGATCTTAAATCGTCAATAGTATAACTACCAAAGTAATAATAAAATAAAAGTGACAACCGTAAGTTTTTAAAATTAATAATCAGAATCTTTTCTACTGTGGAATCATAGAATCGTCCAGAATATTAAGGGCTCAAATAGAAATAGGTATGTGAAATTGAATGTTCCATATCATCCTTCGCCTTCCATCAGACTCGAGAAAACACGAATATCATGTTTTCGTCTCGATAATAGGTAGAAAATCTACAAAAATCAAAAAGTAATTGAATGATCTAAAAAATGCCGCTTAAATACAGAATGTAATTTAACGGCGTAGAAAGGATATAAATCCTACACAAAACGAATCAAACTTCTAGGAAGTTCTGTTTTACAAGAATTTACCCATATCTATCAAAGGCGACAAATAAATAATTTACCACTTACACTGCAATAAGTTGCTCATCATGATTATCATCAATTTAACTTATGTTTTGGGTAAATTCGAGAGCGTATCTGTAATAAATAAAATATTTATTTAGATTTAGTGAAGTTATTGAGGAGTACGAGGGTTAAACACGCGTGATAAGAAATACTCTTTTAAGTCCTCCGATACTTTTCTTATTCTTCAAACAGCAATTTAAAAATATATTTCTATCATCAAAAAACGTTCATAACACCAAGTAACAATCAATGAAATTTTGATGCAAGGAAATTATAATTCATCATTCACAGAATAAAATTTGTCCGATTTTAATTTCGCCGATTCATACGACGACCTGTTCATTTATACCAAACGTTGGAATTAATAAGCATCGAACATGTTTTTAATTCCTGAAAAAACAAATAATGGAACAAATTATTCAAAATAAATTCATCAAAATACACAGAATCTTCATAAAATATTTTCTTTCAATGATATTCTCAACCCATTCAAACTGAAAGTAACCAGAAGTTCCATCGAAACTCTTTGTAAAATATTTTGTGATATAGATGAAATGCTTGATTAGCTCTGTTAAAGATTCTTTTTATTCTTATTTCAATCATCTTTAAAGATATATTTTTTTGGCTAAATTGTTTTAATCATCAAAATTAACTTTTCAAGTTTTAAAATCTTTAATTTCCCAAAATTATCACAATTATTTTTTCTAGGTTCAAATACATATTTACCACACTAAAGTATTGAAACTGTCACTGATATCAATATCTTTGTTTTTTGAAACTTGTGAAAAAGAACGATTTCCCATATTTTATGATACACGCTAGAACAAGTCAAAATTATTATCAAAGAACTTATTCTCATAAAAAAATAAATGTTAAGCGAAATTTTTATGAATCATTCTTCATACGTTCTGAGTTATTTTCACATTCCAAAAATAAATAATATTGTTATATTGCAATATTATGTTTTTATTTGTAAAATATACAATTTCACTCTTTAACTTGATTATTAAGTTTATAATGTTTAATAAATCTAAATTCTACAAATATTAGACAAATAATCTTTGATTTAAAGGTTAAATCAAAGGCACGACAGTTCTTTTCAAAATTAGTTAAGACGATTGATTGATTATATTCTCAAATTTGTTATAAAATTTCACACGCTGGAATATTAATGACACTGTTATTAACTTTCTTAAATTTACTTTGATAACATAAAGCCATCATGGACCGTCATACGAATCTGTTTCATTAAATTTTGCTTCACCAAAAATATATGAACAATACTCGAAAATCACCCGTAAATAATCTTATGAAAACTAAATTAATTTGTTCATCAGATAATAAGATTTAATAAATTTTCCTTTTGATTAGAGCCTTAAGAAAATGGCATACTGTTCAAACATAACTCCAACACGCAACCCCCAAATTCAAACTCATATCTAAGGCAACAAGAAATTTGATGAGATGTATGAAAGCTTCATATATATCATTTTTTAACAACGTTCCATTTTTATTTTAAATTTAATTTAAAATTAGTATTTTATTCATCATTTTTAGGGGATTAAGTTGTCAGTTGACCATTTTAGAGAGATTCACTTATTTTGATCAATATATAGGGAACATCAATTTACTTTGATGAGAATTTTCGCATTAGCAATTTTAAACGTTATATTTGTTGGATATCATAAATGTCTACATCTATTATCTGTGAACTTTGTTTTTGAAATAACTTCACATCGTGTGGCCGACTTAAGTCCACTCATCTTTAAATATCGAAAACGATCTCCACAGATAATAATTTTCCAAAAAGTATCTATGTTCTGGTTCGCTAAGTATAGTTTTTTTGGCTCAGTTTAATAATATTCTCATTTTATATTGCATGGAAGTATCCATCATGGTATTATGGAATTTTGTAATCTTGCTCAGGTTATTTATTTTGTTGGAGGAAAAATAAGGAAAGCCGATCAGTGCTTCTTTCAAAGAAATTTACGATGTATGTTACCCATTCGTAATATAAACACATGTAATCGGATAGGTTGAGACATTCAATTCTAACACTCTCTCACTCTCCTCCGTTCATCAGCTAAACATAACCAGGGCTGTAACAATTCGCTGGGCTCATAGTATAAAGATAAAAAAGGTTTCTAATAATCCCAGATATAAATCCTGCCAAGCCTTCGAAGGATCATATTAATCGTATCTGAACAATAATTCTTGAAAGAACCTTTATTACTCATCATAATCTTATAAAATTAAACATTATGTAAATTCAGGCAAAACCGGGAACGAGAAACAAATTCCCAGATTTTGAATGAGATAATAAAATTTATGGAAACGAAGTTTAATATTTAATGTCGATAAATCGTCAAATTCGATAAATTAGGATTTTTATGAATTTAAAAACACAAAATAAATGTATTTATAGATGTAATTTTAATCTTTGTTTGGTTTATATATAAAAATGATCAGTCAATTCCTCATTTAATAAAAATACGGGAAGCAGAATCTACCAATAATAATTTCTTAAATAAATTATGAATTAAATTTAAATTATAACCATTACCATATTAACTAACTTTCAAGAAAGTATAAGATAGAATAGCATTTCCTTGTTTGACCCAATACTATCAATAAAATTTCATTTCATATCAATTGATTAATTTAAAACTTCAAAAGCATCTATTTCTAAACTAGAAAATAACAGAAAATCGTTTTTATACACAACCTTATTAAATCTCAAGTCGGATCAATAAAGTCATGTTTTAAATCAAAACTTTTTGGCTGAAATCATGAAGATAAAATTTAGAATATTTTTAAGTATCTAAAATGTTATCATTTACCATAAAAATTGAAAAATTAGTATTTTTATCGATTTTAAGTGAATATACATTAAATTTATTTTTGATGAACTATAAATATTTATGCATGTATTTAGAATATTAATAAAATTTATTGTGTCTTATGTTTGATTAATTTATTTGAATTATTATTGAATTTATTGATTTCAAATACATAAACATGAAAAGGCTTTGTAAAATTTCATATTCTCAGACGAATAATATTGTTGATCTTCCAAAACTGTTCTCACAGAATTAAATCCTTAAAAGTTTTCCAAAAATGTGAAAAATTTCATACCTGTTTACATTTAAAATTCTTTCAAATCAGATACTTAGATGGTTTGGGTTAAAGTCGTATTTAGCTTTGAAATATATAGATTTATGAAAATTCTGTTTTAAAAAAGTTAACAGGATCTTCTCTGTAGAATATATACAAATTTTCATGTAGTTTGTCAATTTAATTTTTACTCGATGATTTATAAAATTTTTAACCTTTTTATTGACAGAAGATTTGTGAACTCTATGTTAATATATAATAAAGGTGGAAAATTTCTTTTTAAGTCTTTCTCTTAAAGTTACTTCTTTCAAAAAAATAAAATTCAGATTGTTCTCAAGCAAAGATCTGAACTGAAAACAAGAAGATATATCTCCAAAACTGCAAACTGACCCTCGCCAATTACAAGGATTTATTTTCGTCTCATCGAAAAATTTAGAAAAAACACCTTTACAAATGAGGTATTGGTTCAAATTTATTTTTCTAGTTTGATTTTAATTGTCCTGAAAAAAGAAATAAATCAAATAATCAATTTTTTAGATATTCTCTGGTGTTGAAGAATGTATTTTAATCTCCTTAATATTGACAGTAATTTTATAAAAATTCACAAAAATGTTCTTGATTCGAAACGGGTTAAAATAGGATAAATTTTCTCTTTCTTAAAAGATTAGAATGATTTCTTACAAAATAACATTTTTTCTCTGAAATCTCTGTTTCTTAGTTCACCATATAAATTTTAAAATGATCAACATTAAAATTATAAAAATTCCCAAACCAGTTTTTTTGATTATTCATCAAAATTTGAAATGAAATAAAAATCTGTGAAAGTTAAACAAATTACATTTTTAGAAATATGATACTTCCCAAATCGATTAAATTTTCACAAAATTAACTTAATTTATATTTTAAAATCTCAAATCATTGGAGTGTGGACAGCTTCAAATTTACTTATATTTCAAACAAATTAACTGAATATACGTATATTAGATTATGATAGTTTTTTCTCCTCTTATATGTCAATTTTGAAATTAAAACTGTCTGTATCAACCCAACCAAGATAATATTATTTTGAAATAATCTAAAAAGATTGTTAGGGCAAAAGTTTTTTAAACTAGTTATATTTAATGAAATTTCAGACAAAACAGTCCAATTATTTGTTCAATTATTTTCAGATCTTACATGGTTTTATGCGTTGATTTAAAGATTTCCCAATATTGTCATGTTTATATTATCTAATGACGGCTACACGTTATAAAAAACAACTTAAAAGCCTTAATCGCAATTTTTATCAAAATTCACAATAATTATTATGCCACCATTTAAACAAACATGGAGTGGAAGAAGGAGTTATTTTGTTTAACGAAGTGATCATATTATTAAACCATAGACGTGAATGGTTTTCATTCATTAATGTCTGAAGAACACCATTTTTAAACTTCTAAAAGAGCAAGTTTCGCTTCAGGATTTTCTAAGCAATTAAATTTATTTTGAAAGTAAAACAGAAAGTATTCTCTGTCTGTCCTTTCAAACACCATATATTTTTACTGCAGTGAGCTTAAAGTTAAAACTAACAACGCTATGATACGGTTCATATACGACTTTGATATTCACTGAAATAATCAACGATTTTCATGTAAAATTTATGGGAAAGAACAATCTTTAGCCATAGTTTAGAGCTTTATCAGATAATATACATAAAAATTATTCATGAAATTTCTGTAACCATTTTAGCAACCAATAAAGTTTATCAATTTATTCAAAAGAACAAAACATAACTGGAACTTAAAAATATATTACTTATATTTCCAATACATCTAGTAATACGTAATTACCTTTGAGAAATTAAGAAATTTTATATCACCGAACCTGTGAATGGGTAACGTCGGAATAATTTTCAAGTCTGAATTTAAGAATATTATTCCAAATCAAAATGAAGAAAGTTTTGAACTAAAATGTATTATAACTGCAAATATCCACTATTAATGAATTCTCAAGGTAAGGAATGTGTTTTTTAGGAATTATTGTAACAGAGTATACATAAATTTTCAATGGATATATGATGTCAGTTGATGTTAGCTGGATATGGAAAACAGAAAGTAAATTTCTAACATCCAGGTTAAGCAAATATTACTTAAACTAAAATAATTAACGAATGGGAAATACCAGATGGAATATCAAAAGATAACATTATAATTACGTTGTGATTTTTATGAAAAACCAGAATTATTTTAAACATTGTATCTGATTGGAAAACACTGAAATTGATATATGAAAACTCAAATATTTAAGCCTTCATCGTATCAACTAAAATGACAGTTTAAATGGGATATTAAACATTTGTTTCAGGCTCAGAAAAATGGAATTTCAAAAAATTAATTTTGATAAAATTTTATTTTTTTATAATCATTAAATAAGTTAGTAAATGTACAGAGAATGACAACTGTTTGTACCTGGACAGAGCAAACAGTTTAAGTGTATCTAAGGTAATAAACAGTTCATTTACTCATAAAACCAATGTAGTGTTCTTAAGTAATACTTATCAACTTAAATCAACAAAATCTACAAGATATCCTTGCGCATAACAGGATTTTAAATTGTAGTTATTCTATAAAATTTGAGTTCTTATGACTATTTAGGTTACAACAGAAAATTTTATATATACCATTTAGATGGAAGAAACCTCATACCTAGAGTCGACGAATGTTTCGTTGGAAAATCTTGGGAAGATACGATTAGGTTTCTTTAAAACTAGTACAAATCTTCAATGTTTAAACATTATTCATGTTTCAAAAGAAATATTTCAGATATCTAGAATGTTGATCTGTATGGTTTATCATGTGAACACCTTTTTTATTTTTTATCAATAAAATGCGATTGTCTTGTCTACTTTCAACACATTAAACAAACTGATATTAAGAATTAATGATATACAGAGACCAATACCTCTTCCAGACTAAATATTCCATTCATTATTTTGATCTGGAATAATATTATCAGTGTTAAAATATGCATATCAAATATTTGATAATTCGTTAATGCTATAGTCAGATTAATTGTGACTAAAACATAATAGATGATTTTTTTATGGAAAATCCCCTAGTCAAAGGTTTTAGAGTTGATCATTTAATGAACTATTTTTATTATTTCACAACATCCTCAATATACTTTGTAAATATGAAGAGTTTAGAACAAAACACAGTGTATACATCAATAGATCTGATATATTATATTAACTTAAACTCAATATATAAGTAAAAATCAACAATTCACTGTTGACTATTTATCTCGTGTGTTAATATATCGTCGAAAACTATATAAGTTAAAAGTTTATCTTTGACAAGAGAAGAAAAATTATCATATTGTGTTGATTAAATAGTTACAGCAATGATTGATGCAAAATATAAAAATATAAAATTCACGGAGTACAAAAAATAATATTTAACCATCACAATAAAAAAAATAGTGGATTAAATTAATCTTTCAGGTTGATTCAAATTTTGAAACTTGCTTGAAACTACGTATCTAGATTTAGAACTATCAATTTAAATCACAAAAATTTGATATGGAATGAACAATGTTTTTCTGATGTAAAAATATCAGACTTGGAAGTGCAATGTACAAAAATGGCACATGTGGGATTTTCAAAATTTCGATAGATTTAAATCTGCTTGTACGTTTTCAACCAGTGAGCCTTTATGTTTTGTTCTTGATGAAGAAAATTATAAATGTTGATGTCCAAATGGAATGATTTTTGATTCGACAAAACAAATGCGTGTATGCTCAGATTTGAATTAAGAATGCAAAAGTTTGTTTTTAATTGTACAAGTATGCCATAGAGGTCAATTCAACTGTACAAATAAAAATTGTATATCTGGTAGATACATATGTAATAGAATCGATGATTGTGGCGATAATTCAGATGAAGTAAACTGCTCGAAATGTATTTTTGGAAAAAATAATCAGTGATTGATGAAGCTGAATTTATTTGCGACATGAACAAAAAACGTATGTATTTAAGTTCAATATGTGATGAAATAAATGATTGTAATGACAATAAAGATGAATCAAATTGTGATTTAAGTCATCAATAAATATGATTTTAGAAAGTAAAATATGTCCTAAAAATTTCTCTAAATATATAAACGGATACTGTCTTTCAAATAATTTTGTCTGTAAAAATAAATACGAATGTGGAAAATGGAGTGACGTAGAAAATTGTGAAAGTTTAAATAATATTTCTTACTTTAGCAATAAAATGTGAAAATGAAGGAGCCCAATGTGACGATGGAACATGCATTTTACCACATCAAATCTGTGATGATATTTTTGATTGTGAAGACTTAAGTGATGAACGTGCTTGTTTATTTTGAGATTTTGATTTCAGGTATAACAAGACCTTTTCATAATTTTAACATATCCTGTTTGATATTTTGTGACAACACATGTCTTGACATGGAAAAAATATGCGATCATATAACAGATTGTCAAAATGGAGTTGATGAAATGGAATGTGGTAAATTTAAGATTTCTCATAGGATATTATATTCGCTGCCCTTCTGACAATAGTGAACATTGTTCTGATGAAAATATATGTTTCAATAAATCTCAACGTTGTGATGGTTTCAATGATTGCTTTGATGCTAGCGATGAAAATAATTGCGGTATATATTATTAAGATATCAGAAAATGTTGATTTTTGTGAAAAAAAGGAATATTTTATCTGTTATAGCGACAGAAAAAAATTTGCATCGACTTAATTTGCGACTATATTGCTGAATGTAGTGATTCTTCAGATGAATATGAACATTGTTGTACTCATAGTTTAAAATATATATAGCCAATAAAGATCATATAAAACATATTAATATTGATATTCAGAATACTGGACTCGTTCATTTCAAATGGATTATCAAGAGCAGTAAAATACTTAATGTGACGATTTCTGTGAAAGACAAGTATCAGAATAACTCTAATAAGTGATCAAAACATAATACTAGTTCATAATATTACAACAGAATCAAATATAATTGTTCCAGATCACCAATCATGCCACAGATATTCTATAACGATCAAAATAGAATTTAACAGATTTATGATCATGCGCCAATACACATATTATGAACCTTATTTAATGATTATACCTTTTAACTTAAGTTATAATTATCATGAAAACGTACTAAAATGGGAAATAGATCTTCCTTACTGTTATCCACGAATTTTTTATGTTTAGTAATATTTTAAAATAGGTTGAATGCCTTTACCAGAGCGCTAAAATTTTTCGAAATTTCACAATGAATAACTCTTATACTATTTCTCTTAAAGATGGTTTGAAATGCAAAGTAAAATATAAAATTTTCATAGGTTGCATATTGCAGATCAATGGTTTTTAATAAATCATGTTTCTCTTTTACAGAAGAGGTTACATTAAAATCTGTTGTAATAAAGACATCGTTCATGGATTAGATTATTTACGTCATAATTCTTTTTCTAATAATGGTTTATATTCTATATAAGTGTTTAAAAAATTGGTTGTATAAATTTTTGCTGAACGATTTATCGTAATAAGCGCTACAAAGACGCTATTTAAGGTTAGAAGATCTAGAATAAGCTCTGGTAATTTTTTACAAATTAAAACAGCTGAAGATATTAAAGAATACAGTTATTATTATCAACTGCTCTGACATAACATATAATTTATTATTTTGATAAATTTGAAGTGAACTAAAGAATTAATTTTATACAATCATAAGTATTAGTAACATAATTTATCTTCATTTTGTTTGAAAAATTTTATCAAGATAGAGTCAATAAAATTGAATGTCCTAAGAATTTTCAAAGATGATATTAAAATCTTATTTTTCATAAAGAGTTTAATTTTTCTTAAAATATATCACTTTTTACGAGCTGAATTGTTCATTTTGCATTTACTTCAAATTTTAACAAACTAAAAATAAAAATGATATTTTAATCAATGCTAAATTTTATGTTTCAAAAGCTAATTTAAATATTTCGAAAATAATAATGATGGAGAGACGTTTAATTTTAATTATTTTATTCTGAGAAACATGAAATTGTGAAGATTTTTAAAGTTAACAATTTTAAAATATTTCTAAAGTTAAAAATTCTTTTGATGTTCAAAAAATGAAGATTGAAATTTAGTCATTTCATAAATAAATTCATTTAATATTTGAAAGAAATGTTCCTTTACATCTTGGAGTTTAATGCATTCTTTTCAAGATAAATAATGAATTAATTGAACAAAATCTCACAAATAATTGCCGTATTATTAAATTTTTTTGATAAAGTAAGTTTATTTATTCTCATTATTTTTTCAACTGATGGCGATTTCTATTTTGTTTTATTTTAGTATTTTTCAAATAATAATATAATTATTCAAGCTTTCAATTATGGTTTTGAGATAATTGACATTTTATAAACTTTAAATTTATTCATAAAGTTATTATTCTCTAAATATTACCATGAATATTAAAATTATTGACACAAAAATTCAAAAGTATAAAAAAAGATGTTTTCAATATTCTTGATTATTTTTTTTCAAAAATATCTCCGTCATATTTCAGACAATCGATATTTTTTGACAATTATTTTTCTTATTGTGGATCAATTTAATATCATTTATAGCTCACTAAATTCAAAAATACTTTCGAAGAGAGTAAAAATTAATCTGTATCGAATGGATAAAAATTTACAGACAGATTAGGATATGCATGTTTTATAGACAAATAAAATATCATATTCATATTTGGTTGACTTTCAAATTTCAGTTCATGTATGAGATATGAGTATATTTTTTAATATTTCATAGATATAACTTTATTTGAGTTGTTCTACTGTACAGCCAAAACCAAATTTACCTGATTCGATAGCATAAAATCCAAACAATAAGATTTTAAAATTTGTTGCGATAAAAATCGTTGCTCTTTTCAATGAGAACCATCAAGATATTTTGAAGGCTTCTTTTTTTACGTAAGTGTCTTCATTAATATTATAATTTGAAAGACAATATATCATCTGGAATGCTTTAAATAATTAATTAAAATGCTCAAAATTGAATTGATAATGAAATAGGAATGAGTTGAAGATAAAAAACATAGAATATATGAATTGCTTGTATTTAATCAAAAGATACATAAATTATTTCAGATTCAAAAGATATGGGAAAAGTCAAACTATGTTTAAAACAAATAAATTTCGAAAAATATTTTTATTGATTTTTCTGTTTTAGTTATCCTAGGAGTATTCAAGTTTCGAAAAAGAAATAATGAAAACGTTAATAAAAAATATATACCCAGATTTTTGAAATTTTTAAAACGAATAAATGATGCTATAATTTATCAAAAAAATCATAGATCTGAATATCTCTTGATCATCAAAATTGTAAATCGTTAAAGTGTATAAAACTAAAATCGATGGAGTTTTGTGTGGATAAATAATATAAAAACATCAAAACAAGTAAATAACATCATAGGTCGTTTCGTAATATTTTGTACCTTTTATTGCATCCAATTCCCGCTGTGAACAATAAGTTAAAAATGCATGTTTTAATGAATGTCTGAATGACGTAAATAAATTTAAAAGTGATTAGAAGTTTATACGGTTTTCTGAAAATGAGAAATAATTTAAATATTAAATTATTTAAAATCATTTTTATCAGAATATCCAAAAAATGTTATCAAATAATATTTATCGGCTGAATTTTGAAGAAAAATTGATTTATCCATTTAATAATATCTCAATCTCAAACAATGTGAATTGATCTATCTCTCCATGATGACATGGGGTTGAGAGAAGAAGCGATGTTTAAACATGAACATAGCTAGTTTTCGCCAAATATTTTTTTAATTGAGGAATTTTTTAACATGTTAAAGCACAACATTCTTTAAATCTTCCGTTGAAGTAGAAATATAGATTTCAACGGATATTGAATACTTTTAAAACATATTATTTCTTTGGATTTACGATTCGTGCCATTAACAACCGATTTTATTTATTTTTACCAATAACGATGTTTTTCGAAAAATACAACCCAATTTAACTAGATAACATGTTAAATGATAAACACAGAATGTTTCTTATTTGACAAAATTACAATGGAAATTTATTAATATTGAGATTTGAATATGATTCATATTATATTTCTCCCAACACTTTTATAATTTTATATATTTCATTGATCATGTAAACTATAAGTTTCTCGAGCCTATAATTCGTTCATTTATAGCATGCTTTATTCTCTTCGCGTATGAAAGTAATTTTCAAGTGTGTTGTCTCTGAGATTGAATTTCTTATACATCTTTTTCTTTTAAATAAAATCCAAAAAATAATTCTTTTATTATCAAATGAATTATATCTATCTACATTCTATGATCATACTAATATTAAGTAAAAATAATTCATGATTCTATCACACAAAATTTATTTAAAATTTTAAAGCCACATATATCAACTTTAAAAATTTTTCTGTCTTTTAAAAACCTATAAATATGATTTTTAAAAATTATTGATATCTCAGTTAATGTTTTTTTAAGATTAATTGCTAAAATTTATTTTTTTAAATTATCGTTCTTCAATTCTTTAGATTATTTATGTAACTCAATTTTTATTTTTAAAGTCATATATCGTAACTAGGACTAAGAAGAATAGGGATTGTATATTTGGTTGATAGGCTTGTTTATTTAATTAAAAAATATTCATTCAAGAATTTTAGCCAAATAAACTTTATTTATCGTCAAATTTGGTACTTTTGTTGTTCAAGAAGATTTTATAAGCATAAAATAACAGACAGTAATTTTGATAAAAAGCAAAAAATTTATCGTTTTCATGTTATTTAAAATATAATCACGAAATTATTGCTTTTTCAATTTAAGAAATTAAATACAAGAGTAAATTAAGACAGACAATACATGCAAATTTAAAAAATAAGTTTACTGTCAAATACATAACTAAAAACCATTAAATATGTAACATATATCAATATCAAATATCATCGTCGTCCGTGTTTTATGTTCGCCAGTTTGTAAAAATTGAGAATAATATACTTAGCAAACTCGACGAACGACCACTTGGTCAATTCTCTAAGAGAGCTTTTCCTAAAAATAGTTTGAATCCTGAATAATAGAGAAGAGATTCATGAAAATAGCAAATGAGATTTTATGTAGCTATCTTGGACTCTCAAGTCTACATATTCTGTAGAGGCGTAGAGCTATCACGGATATAGATAAACTCATTCCAGCAAATCAATTCTTCGTGAGAAAAAACTTTTCTCATTCAGCTTATTCTTTTGAGAAATCTCTCGCATATATAAATCGAAGATGCTGAGTAATGATATTATGAATCGCTTGTTAATTAGCAAAATAAGATATCTGAGCATTTCGAATTTTGTCATTCGATGAAAAAAACTTTTAGTTTCCTATATTTTATTTTTCAAACTTTTAAATGTATGTTTGATATTCTCGTCTCTTAAAAAACAGAAAATTTATAATTAATCTTTCGAAAATTCACGTGAAATTCCTTTTGGCATGAAGTGGATCTATAAAGAAGGAAAGTCATTATGTTTCTTTTGCAAAACGTTGAAAAGAGTCACTCATTTAGCCTTTAGCTTAGAAGTTTTTTAGCAACTAATTTAATCACTTGAATAAAGGTTGGCCTTAAACTAATTAGCTCCATATACTTTCCAAACGGTTCAGAAACAGAAGGGAAGAATGGAACTTGAAATCAAAAACATAGTTTTTAAATGAATATTAAAAAGGAGAAGCTTTTTTCAACTTTGTCATGACTGAACTTTGATTTGTGATGAAAACCCACATAGGATCACAAGTGTGAATTATAAATATCTAAATAAAGCAAAAATCAAACATGTATAAACAAAAAAGCTTAACAGAACATTAATATGGGTCGCTTAAACTACGAGTTGCAAAATGAGATAAATAAACTTTAGCAAGCAATAAATGGTAAGTTTGATATAAATATTTGAATTATATATCAAAAGGATGTAAATTTCTCTGATAAATAATCGTATTTTTATTAAACAATCTGTCGATTTTCCGCTCAGCTTGAGAAAATTTAAATTAATTCGCAGATATGTTCTCAGAAGATTCTGATACGCGAAGGAAAATAATAGAGGATAACTATGAATTTAGAAGTTTTGATAATTGATCAGAACATGCTCAATTTTGAAATAAAATTGGGAAAGATTTCAACATACTTAAATTCTTGAGAATAAATATCAAAAAATTAAAACCTGAAATAGGTCATATTTTATTAATAGCTTTTAAAGAATATTAGATTGTCTAATGACTTAATGAATGGATGTAATTCACAAAAAGACATGAATAAATATTCTTTAATGAAGATTTATGTTCTATTTTATATGGCAGAAAAAGATCTTAAGAAATATATTTGACACCTCAAAATCTCGAGGTAAAAGTTAATAAGATAAAGTCATATTTGCCTGACGATCAAAAAGGACAAAGAGATATTCACTGCTTTGTTTGTCCTTCATTTGCATGTTTATCTGTGTTTGAATAAAACCAGAAGGTAAATGAGAACATATTGAGTCGTATTTGATATTTATCTTTCAATACTGACGATATAATCATCAAGAATAAGAAAGATAAAGAGCGTCTAATAACATTCTAACATGTTTACAAGATGAAAAAATCACCTTTAATGCTCCTATGATGAGATTTATGTTTTTACTAAAGTTTAGGCATATTTATGCATTCGGTTATTTCATAAAGTTATTTTCATGTCAATATAGAAAAAATCTTCTTCGAATATATCGTTCCTACTTATGTTGACTATGACAGAAGCTTATGTGAACTGATAGATTATTATTAGTTTTGAAATCACATTTAAAAGTTTCACATAATAACTAATTTAAATGAAAAATCAAGAAAATTTAAAATATTACTTGGAGAAAAACCAAACGCGAGCCATTCGAGAAAGAAACAAACAAGTCTCAAAGAAGCAGTTATCAATGGTTCTTTGGACAGAAGCCTCATTCTTAAAAACTTATTTATTTTCAACCAAAGAGTCTGACAACGGAATTTGATACCTAAATATAATTACATAATTTGTCATCTTATTAACAAAATAGAAATACGCCATGATTGAGAAGGAACTCTTGGCGATCAGAACTGTTATAAAATTTTAACCATTCGCGAAGATATAAATCCTTCTATTTTCACGTATTTTCATCCTCTTATGTGAATCTGCGTCAAAATAGTTTACTTTAAACCTAGAAAATTAGAATATATATGGACGCGACATCTAATTTGGTTCATATTTTGTATTAAACAAAGGAAAGTTTATCTCAATATAATGAAGTATAAACTATCTCAACATTGAATAAATGAAAAGGCTTATTAAATATCGAATAAATTATCGATAAATCTTATTAAGAATAGGAGTGACTGCCTCGTTAGATGAAAAATACAAAAGAATATAATGTATTTTTCACGTTTTATATAACTTATATGAAAATAGGGAGAATATACATGAACGGCTGCAACTTCGACTTTATAAAAAGTGGAAGGGATCAAATATCTATGGTTGAGGATTTTCTACAATTTACGAATAAACTAATTGTTCAAAAATATCGGATGCGGGAAATTTTACCAAAATTTCATGATAATACGTTCAATAGAACAAAACTAAAACACTTCCAATACAATATATATTTTGATTATATATTGAAGTTTAAATTAAATCTAAAATTGTGGATTTTGACACCTGTGAATCGAAAATTGACTCGCATCCCTGACATAACCTAAATATCATGATTTTTTGCATTTTGTTTTTATCTCTGTTTCATTTATTGTTTTTGTGAAAATGAAAAACATAATTTATTGAAAGTGAACTGATTAAACATCAATAGGTAAAGTTTTGCTAAACAGGAGCTGCAAGCATCATGCTATCGTACTTTTGTGAAATTAAAATGTCATTTTCTGAAAAAATTTAAAAGAAAAGGAGCCAAAACTATTTGAAACAAGATTCATATTTTCTGAATTTTACAAAACAAAACACACATCTAACCTATCCTTTTCAGTGTTCCAAACATTGGAAGTTACTCTACACTCTTCTACCGATGAGAAGTAAATGCGAAATTTGAAAATATTGAAAGTGTCGAGACCTTCATTTTCAAAGAGTAACTGTAAATTCTTCATCTAATATAGGGTTATTGAATAAAGCCCATTTTCATTCAGTCACCATTTTAAAGTAAAATTAAATAGCATCGATCGATTTCTTATTGAAGTACATGATTTCATACCTTTCAGAAAATTCAATTGGATCCATTCATGCCCTGATTCTTAATTGGGTCGTTGTCTCGACGAATAATTCTAAACTTCTGGTGCTCAAAGATTAAGAAATTTCCACATTATCAGGAAGAAATGAACACTATATATCTGTTACTTTTATTCACAATATATGTTGATACTGAAATCCTATTCACACTTCGAAGCAAAATTGAGGAAGAGCTATATGTAGTAGTTATTGATTTAAAATTCCCCTAGATTTAGTTTTCTAGATTTAACTAGCCACATATCGAATTTTAATAAAGTTTATAATCTTCTTTTATCAACAATCACACGATGCTACATGTTAAGACAAAATTAACATGCAATAAAAACCTTTTACCCTAACTTGTTGAAAGTTGAGGTTACTTATGCTTTGTTAGAAATGAGTTTGAAATAATCTCCCATAAATAATTTGAGAAGCTCGAAAATAAAACTTTCTGGGTATCAGATAAAGAGGATGACTAAATAATAAAATCTGTTATTCTATATGACCTGCATTACACATGCCCATTTTCGTTATCTACAAATGTTTATTCTCTATATTTCATGGTATAAATTTCATCAAATCAAATAGACGATTTACCAACATATAAGGTAAAACCCTATGATTATATTTAATAAGATAACTCAACTCGGTTGAGATGAATCGAAAAACCAAAAGCTATGAGAACAGGAATAATCTTATCGAGGTATGAAGCCAAGTCTTGCCCCAATCGAAAGACACAAATTGCCTCAATAAATAAGCAATTTCTCATTTAGATACTGGTATAAATTCCTTGACTTCGAGTTTTTTTTAATGGCGTCTTCTATTTCATCATATTTAGGTGAAAAATTGATTAAACGAATGATGGAAGATAAGGTTATTAGTCCTAAATTAAGCCACTGTGTATTCCAATTAATTAAATAATTTAGAAATATGTTATATATCAATAATAATATTCGATTATCGAAAGCGGAAAAAAGAAATTTGACAATAATTCTCTTCAAAACTGTAATTTAAAATAACCAATTTCCTGGAAAATTATTAATATATTGTTGAACGCAAAACAAAAATTATTTGTGACGAGTATAGGAACATAACAAAAAAAGACAGGTTTCTGTCCATCTCCTGGCATGAGATTTATGAATACAGTGTTCTCTCTTTTGGACAATCAAGAGCCTCATCGACGTTTCAAAGATGATTGATTGAATTATTGTCTAAGGAAGATATGCTGAGGTAAATATCGATGACGTCATTATATTTCCAATTAATCTTGATTCCCACCTTCTGCATGTAAATGATAATTTATATAAAATATTCAAAACCTATATGAATCTCAGGAATTATAAATTTTCGTAATTTCCAGTTAAAATGAGATACTCTCGAATTATTATTTTACAATCTCCCATATCTTCAGACACTAAAAATACAAAACAGATTTTTAATTGGAAAACTCGTTCAAGGTCAAAGATTGTTAGTCGTTTATAAGAAAATTTAAATTTTGTAAAAATTTAACTATCAAGAAATCCTCCTAATTTTCGCAACTCTTTCAAAGAATCAGATATTGAAATGGACTTTTGGCTGACAGGCCTCATTTGAACACATGAAAAAAAAAACATTTGAAAAAGTTACTATTATATGCTTCCCACATCTGAATTTGCCTTTCGTCCTGACTTAAAATTCTCAAGAAAAATCTTACGGGAATGTGTTTGATAATAATCCATTGAAATTAAATGCAAATTTCCTTTTTTTGAACTACAAATTAAACACAAATCAAAGGAGATATGCAACTAAATTGCCAAGAAACATTGCAATTATTTACGATGAATGTGAATTTCCTAATTGCTTGTTTTGGAACAACATTTTTCAAAACAGACCTCAACCTAATCGTCTACTTACTCAGCATTGACAAATAATATTTCTAGATAGTCGCTTGATGCTTAGAAAAATAAGAGTTAAGGTTCGATGTCAAATAAATACATTGACGATGGAAGGATGTGGCTGATATAGTATCTTGATCAGTTTGGGCAATCTCATTATAGTTCTCGATAAGTCAAATAAATTAAAAGAAAATGACAAGGGTAAAGTCTAAATTGTGAAATTTATAACTTAAACGTATACGTGAGCCTACAAATTCATTCAACAATTTTCTAAAACAATAGGGATAAAAACAAACTGGAATACTTTAGGAGTAACATTCTTCGACCATCAAACAATGAAACATTTCTTATGACACCAAAAAATTCATATTGACGAGTGTTTGAATAAATGCTTGCTGATAACGAATCGTATTTTTGATAAGAAAAAACAACTAATGCCCTTTAAAACGTTAGTTATTTTGGTTTGGAATGAAGGCAGAATTGATCTTAAAATTTGAGAGTGCCAAAAATTCTAAATGAAAAAATCGAATAACTAAAAATCTTGAATATTGTTAAACTGAAAATTTATAAACACTCAATCTGATTTCGGGACGATCGAATTTAATGGTAGGTCGTCAACAACGGCAGATAGGAATACATACATCACCGAATTTATTCATCATCAAACGAGGTGGACTAAAATCAAACCCATTTAAGACCAAAATTAAGATGCAGCAGTTGGCGTTACAATAAATTGCGTCGTTTCATGTTTCGGTAACCACAGACAACCCACTCTATCTAAGGGACGAAATTTGAAGCTTATATCCAAACCTACTTCAAAATTTTTGAAATTCTAATGTCAAGAATGTCTCTTTATCATTCACCAAGTATTTGAATTGTTGAGTGATCTTTAAGAAAAAGTATGATGTTTTTTCGGAATCAAATAAATTTCGTTTAATATAACATAGATCTAAACCAAATTCTACTATCCATTAGAACTAAATCAAATGCTTCTTAAAATTAACTCAGGCACAGGTTCTTTATTGAAGAAGATTACGAACTCCTGTTTACATGGAAAATAGACAAACCTATTTATCAAAGATGCATCAATTAAGGTGCAGAACATTTCATGATTATTATCATATTTTAAACATTTGGGTGAATCGTACCATTCAGAAAACACAATTCTGTAAGCATCTTAAAATTGCTATTTAGTCTAACACGATTCAAAGTTGATCGTCTTTAAGTATTATTTTAAAGATTTAGTAGCGATCAAAATTTTGGGATAAGATAAACTTCAAACATGTTCCATGAACTCTTCAAGGTACTGGTAGCAATTTACTTGATATAAAAATTTAAAGCCTAGGCTGCTCTGGTTGAGTTAACGACGTATTAGACCACTTAATTTTATTTTTTCTTTAAATTAAAGGATCTAAATCACTTAATGTTTGGAAGTAAGTGTAGAATGGAAAATATTTTTGAGAACACTTTTAGTCAATTTTTATAATTTACTTTTCTTCAGTGATGAGAGCACTTTCAAATAAAGCGCAGAAATCATCTTATACTCGGATGCAAATCATATTTTCATTTATCTTATGTTTATGAAATGATAAATGTTGAAATTTATAAATGCATAGAATGATCAAAGATTCTTCATAGAGGACACCATGAAGATGGTTTGAATAATTGATATTATAATATTATCCGGTCGCCTTGCTGCTCCTAAATATTTTATGGCGAAAATATATTGAATATTTATTAAGTCACCCCTTTTAACAGATTCTAAATGGAAAAATATCCATATGAACAACCAAAATATACCCTTTATCAAATGCAACTGCAAGGACTAAAATTCCTATAATCCAAATCAATGGGACACGTTTGTGCAGTAATTTGAATAAATTGTTTGTAATTTATTGTAATTGACAACATTCAGGAACCTTATCTGCCGTTTGATCACAGATTTTGACAAATTATGAAAATAAATTTGATTTGACTCTTTCTGATAAAGGTTATGGCCAAGATCTTAAACACAGAAGGTTAAAAATTTATTTAAATTGATTGTTCGAATGACTCAAAACAACTATTTTAAATGAATACATACCATTCGAAGTGTGGATCAGGTTCTGAAATATAACCTAAGATTAGCAATGATTACAACAATAAAGGTCCACGATTAAAAGTCTGAAGAAGAGATCAATAATTTGAGAAAACACCCTGAGGAGACCTATCAATGTTTGACACTGCCGTAACGTACGGGTGTATTACCTTAATAGTATCCATATATTCAACATCAGAAATGAATAAATCTGTCTGATTTGCCAATTTGATTTTGAAAGTTTCAAGATTTTATGTTTGAGAATTGTTGAAACTGATATAAAAAATTTTTATATGTCTTAATTATCATGTGGTATTTAGTAAAAATTTCAATCAGTCTTTGATTGAAAATAATTAATTTCCACAAATACTATAAACTTCTTAATATCAGCATTCAAAAGTAACCGAGAGCGTTCATTAATCCATCATTTAATGGAGGATTATATTTAAGAAATCCTATTCGTTTACAGGATATTGTGGCTCTAAACACAAAGATAACGAAATTTATATTTATATGGGCTTAATGAAATTAAAGTTTTAATCTGATGTTGGTTCGAATCGAATTCGAGCAAATTTCGCACTACTGAGCCTACGCTTACCATAGATTGCCTTTACAAATAATAAGATAGTTAAAAAAATTAAATAACTAATCACTTTCACGTGATGAAAAATTCGATAAACTTGACTTTTTAAAAGTAGTCGAAAGTTAACCATTTGACTTGAGTAATGTTCAATTTTTAAAAAATTTTACCAGATATTTTTAAAAATTAATGAGTTATTTTCAATAAAATTTATCGAGTAACATAAACACCGTTGATGAGATTCCAAATTTAAACTTTTTTTAATGATCCCCTAACAGCCAATGTTGAACATATTTATGAACTCACGTGCCAATAAGAAATTATCAGAATCGCTTTTGTTTTTCGTTCTTTTTTAAATTTATTGATAAAATTTACCATTGTCTATAGGTATTTTTAAGATATTCTACCCTGAACTAATGGATAGAAATATCCTATTTCGACACTATTTTGAAACTATTTCAACTTTTAAGACAAACGAAAATAATGAGGTACAGATAAATAACTAATTTGTAAATTCACACTATTTGAGATTCAATTTTAAACAAAGAATTCTTGATCCAATTAATCTATTATAATACTTGAAAAATTTTTTGAATAATTTCTAATTCTACGAAGATATCGTGTGATCAGTATTATATTTAAGATTAATTCTTTTTTGAGTTTTTAATGAACAAAAATTGTATTATTCCCGAAAATTCTCCATTAATTTGTCCCTCGATGTGTTTTTTTTTGTTCTATCTAATTTCATTCAATGAGACTTTTTGAAGAATTTTACTGAGATAATAAAAAAATAATCTGAAGTTTATTCATCAGACAACATTTAAACAATGCACCCTATCTTCTTGTTACATTTGAGTATTTATATAATAAAAGTTATGTTTTCACCATACAATTAGTTGAATTTTGTTTTAAATTATTATCTTAGGTTTTTTTATTAAATTGAAATTAACCTTTCAATTTGGCGCCAAAGAAACTTTGTTCTTACTACAGACATTTTCAAACATCTTTAAGATCTTTTTCTCTTACATATAATTCGAGTTTTCACCTTAGTTTAAAATTATTTTTTAAATTTTACATTAAAAGTAATATCGACAGTAAATGTGGTATTTAAAAAGAGACGTGTGAAAAAACTTATAAAAGTCAATAAGGATAATTTATTGATAATTTCTACAATTAAGCTTAAAAAGCATTGTTTTTAAGCAATTTAAAGGACTCGGAAACTTTTGAACAATTTTATTGTTGAGAGAATAATATCAAATTTAATATAGATTTTTATCAACCGAATTAACCTAAAAATCAGTGAGCTATATTTTTATGAGCCAAAACTTCTAGTTGATACACGAAAATCTCTTTTGTCACACTAGATTTATCCGTTTTCAAAAATAAAATCGTTTGAACAGAAAATTCTTGTATAATTAGTTAAATTATTTTCACATGTAAACTTCAGTTCTCAGAACGACAAATACCATTGCTAAAATAGCTTATGATCATTTTTACTAAGGATTTGAAAATACAGCAAAATTTTTGAAATAATCAGTCTATCATTAGAAAAAAAAATTCGCTCAAATTATTATTTGACCGTGGCTAAATGAAAAAAATCACATTTTATATATAATAAACTAAAAATAGCAACTTAACTCTGACAGATGTTTTGAGGTATATGAAATTTTCGGGCTCTCTTTTTAACCTAAACTCACCCTGGTCCTTACCTTAGCGCTTAAGATTCAGTAGTTTGGTGTTTGTTCCCAGTTATCAAAATATTAATCTGTATATTTGCTGTTGATTACATGACCTTTTCATTTATTCCTGGGATTTTTGATTTTCAAATATTTCACCTCTTATTTTTTTAACAAGTTAAGCTAATTTGCAAACAATCATACATTTATCCGTACCTATAAAAGGTTCACATTATTACTAAAATAGAAAATCGTTATTTACTCATGAAATAAAATTTAAATATTTTTGTTTGACAATGGTAGTTTATCTTTTGTTTAATAAGTGGATTGATATATATTTGCATTCAAATAATTTGATTATTTTCGAAATTTTGTCAGCCGCAACATCGTGTTATGAATTTTAAATCACCATATATCTCATATATTTATTCAGTTTCCATAATTTTTGGAAAACTGTGCATGGTTAGCTCGATTTATTTTTCCCCTTTTTGATTAATCACTCTACGTTGTGACATAGGATGGATACCAACTTAAAATGGAAGTCAATGTTTTTGAATTAAAGAGTAAATAAGACAGGAATAAAAAGTATAATATTTCTTGACACTTCATTTTTACAGGATCCACTCTGAAACAGTTAATATCTTCAATAATCTCTTAATTGTCATCAAAAATAGGGCGGATTATTATCAATTATGGTTCCATTCACTTGTAAACTAAGAATCCACGATTTTTCTTTAAATTTGGGTTTTAAAAAAGCTCATTCAGTCAAAAATAAATTTTTATTTAATTTTTCAATTTTTGATACATTATTGAGCTAAGATATAGAGCAATCGCCATCCATAGATCTCACGATCTTTTAGTTTGTAGGTATCCTTCGTTTTCAATCTGAAACGCGTTCAAATTCTTTTAAAAAAATTTCAAAAAAAATTAAATATTTTTGGGAATTTTTTTCAGATATTGAAAATAACCCACTTTAAATTCATACTTCGCGTACTAAAAAGGTTGGACCTTTTAATGTTTTAAAACTATTATATTTTTATTTGAAACTGTATAGGGATAATGATGATGTTATTTTAAAGGTATTCCGGTTAAAAATTACTTTTCCCCTGTAACTGAGGAATTTTACTATTTCGATCGACACATTCAATTTATGTGATTTATCATCGCATGACAATGTTTTAACTGTAAAAGTGGTCAGCTACTTCTAAATTTTAGTATGTTTGAATACCGACGTTTCTTACTATGTTCATTGAAAAATAGTTAAATTGTTAAAAAATAACTCTCATATAAGAAAATTAAATCAAAAATAATTCGTATATTTTTAAAGAAAAAACATTTTAATTTTAAAAGAGAAACAGTCAGTATTTTATAAACCTTTATTGTTCTTCTATACGTAGCACGTGGATTTTCAACCCCCAATATTAAAATTTGTTATAGTCTCAGTAATCTAAAGTTGTAACTCACGATCATAGGTTAAAATCAACCAGAATATGAAGATTATTGTTTATCCTAAAAATAGAAATCGTAAAACATAAAAGAAACACATATTATTTGAATTTAATCAAGCTTTTGAACGGATTTAGACTCATATTTATCTTATTTTATAACTTCAATTGTCAACAATCAAGGAAATTTGCCGTAATAACGCTAAGATAGTGTTTAAATGTTATAACGATGTTATTCATAAATTGATCAGGTATACAATTTTTGTTGATAAACTCTTTAAATTTAATCAATTAAGAACTTAATATATTTTGGTTTTACATTAGTTTACCATGAATATTTTAATTTTGCAAAATAAATTCAAATGATAATAAAATATACGAGACATTTTTCTTTTTAAATAAAGAAGTTTCCATGGTTTAACTATTTTGAAATGCCTCAAAAACAAAAATTAAATGAATATTGATTAATTTTATTTATTTGATAAAATTAAATTTGTTGAGGAAGAACAATTGATCTTGATTTACCATATGTATTGTCAAAAGAGTTTTAAACTTAAGAAATACAATTAATTATTTGAATACACTGACATTATCAACAAATATAAATTTATTTTACGTTTAATTATAACAAAGTTATTATTTATGTGATTTTATTTTTTAAATTTTCACATTTTGATGAAAACATGTGTATATTACATTATCGAATAAATTTATTTTTGATCGAAAAAATTTAAAATTCCTAAAAACGAAAAAATGATTCAATAAATTGTTTTCTGTTCTTTGTCAAATTGATAATTCAAAATAAATATATTTCGTGTTGATGTATGCCTTGCACTGTTTGATCAGTTTAGAAAAATAAAATCCATAATGATGATTGCTAAAATATAAAACTCGCATTAAAGTTCAAATATAATCCAGTTTGTCTTTTTTAAAATGAAAATTTAAAACATAAATACAAAAATATTAAATTTTAATTGATATAATATTATTATGTTTTCACTCGCGATGCCATATCAAACATGATAACTATTGATGGATAAACTAGCGCCTGTTAATATATTAGAATTATTGAATTAACAAGAGAATAAATGAATTCTAAAAAAATTAAAATTCAATTCTGTCTGATTTTGTAAGTCTCGATTGATTAAATTTTTAAACTTTTCAATTTTAATTAAATTCATTAATTTTCAAAACTAATCTGATATTTATTATGAATATATTTTTATGGAATTAACTTCCTGATCGAATTGTCACATTAGATTTCCGAAACGATAAATTTTCAAGATATTTTTATCGAACTTCACAATTTTTACCATCTAAAGTTAGATAAACAATTATGATAAGTTTTGTAGCTTTCTTTTTTACTTGATCTTTCATCTCGTGTAATTTTCCATCTACGAACACAATTTTTATTTTAAACTCTTTTTATAGCCAAATCCAGATATTTAACAATTTTATAGCTTAAGTACAGCAGATAATCCTTTCTGAACAAAAATATTTCAAGAATAACTCATGAACTTTGTCTAATATCTTGTAAATGAAAGATAATATTCCTTATTAATAACGACAGTTATTTTTAATGTTATGAAGTTTAAAAATCTCGCGATATCTTTTGTTTTTTATCGGAAAAGTTGTATATTCTTTTGAATTGAAAGAAATTAAATAATTTATAAAAATAATTTTTTTGAAAATAAATCTTTGCCGTTCAAACAGATTTATTTTTTTCAAAAATTGATATTATGAAACTAAACGAATAATTATACCGATGAACTGCAACATAAATATGATTTGTGAAAATTTTGAATTCAGATTTATCAACTTTTATTATTTGAGGTGTGAATGAAAAAAATGATTCATTAAAATTAACGGAAAATATATGAAGTTTATCTTTTGGTTTGTATAAGATGTAATCATTAAAATTTGAGCACAGTAATAATCATTTAAATATTTTAAATTCAAAAATATTTACATGTTGCATATAAAAATGTATTAAAGTTTATATGAAGATTTCCAGTTATTCTCAATGATAGATTATTGTTTCTTTTACTTTCATGGAAATATTTAAAATTTTTTGTTCAACATTACTGCATATTAGATGTATTTATTTACTTTAAATTAGGGTTTATAAAATAAATACTTGTAAGGTAAATCTCTCATATTTACCAGTTCTTCTGAAATTATTTTCATATCATGGTTCGTTGAATTATTTTTCCTGTTCTAATAAATTTGTTGAAAGAATTTTATTTGGTAAAGTATGTTAAGAAGTTATTATAAAGTTGAAACCTGTAATATTTTGATTTGAATCTGTGTTCGTATCTTACTGTGAATTGATATGCAACCAATTTTAAATATTTATCGTATGAAATTTTATTTTCTGAGATTTATGATTTATTTAAAATTCAAAAATTTGCTCCCGAACTTTTTATTTTTTATCAAGATATAAAAGCATTTTTTGACACCCAGTAATTTCAAAATGCAGTGGTTAACAGAAAATTCAACAACTTAAATAATTTTTCTCGAGTTAATTTTCTTGAATATTCTCTGAAATATAATTATATAGTTATGAATTTACAATAAATTTTACGTGAAAAATTTTGTTTTCAGATTGTTTTTTCTTGAAATAAAATGGAAAATATTTGGTAGAGGATGTAGAATATAATAAATTTATGGCAAAGCATAATATACATATACAAAATATTGGAAAAGATACTTGCTTAAAATAAAGTAATCACATCAAAACTGTCTACGAAATGCATAAATTTAGATGGTGTTATCATTTTTATAAAATTTTGATCATGTTTTTGAAAATTTTTCCTTTATTAATTCACTTAACTAAGATATCGAGATTTTTAAATTCAATCCATTACTTAATTTTGTAATGTCAACTCATTTTTTGTGTATGAGTTTTAATCATGAAATATGTTTAATATCTAAATATATAGCATAAAAGAGCTAAAGTATATTATTTAAAGTATATTTTTGATTTATGCTTTCAGTTTTTTTCCAAGGTACTTTTGAAAATTAAAATAATATTTTTAGATTTTTGGCTATTTATGGTTGTCTTCCCATTTAAAAATAGGTACAATAGTTTCCTGTAAATTATAAAAAACTGAGTTGAAATTTCTTGACTAATTTGTGATTTAAAAAAATAATTCTCTAAATCTTAAATTTTTATTCCCGATATTATTTAATTTTTATCATTTTATACTGCGGCCTTCAGTATATTAAAGAGGTGAAACAATTCGACTGTGTGCATGTGATCTTAATCAAATGCTGCTTTCAAAACTTTCATTCAAATTGGCTTTTCTTTTGTTTATCCAATAATTATTTTGATGGTTATGTGAACTTCTTAAAACATGTATACTTTATTTATATATTAATTTTGAAGACAATTTTAAACGATTTTTAAATTAGTTATATCTTTACTTATAAAAATATTCTAATGATGTAGCACACAATATGTTATCAGTTTGTAAAAACGCCTTTTTTGGTTAATATTTTTAAATTTCCTCTTGGTAGAATTTTTAAATTTTCAATGTTCGTAAATTCTAATGCTCTATTTTTTCGATGCACAACTTTTAAAATTTTTCAACTTTTATACCTTGCAGAAAAATGTTAAAATGAATTCAAGAATGACGTTGGCATTTATAATTTCGAATTTTATGCAACATCGAATTAAATGTTGAATATTTAAAAAATTAAAGATTTTTTTTTGCTTCGGAAATTAATAATTTTTAGATAAGGTATTTTGTCATTTTTAAGCCGATTTATTTCATGGTTAAATCGTTTATATCGAAAAATATTTTTAAAGAGAGGATTTTATGTTTTAAAAATTGATTAATATTACTCTATCTTTCGCATTATGGAAATAATAAAATCCTTCTTCCAAAATTCAAAAAATAATTCACATAAAAACTTTCATAGTTTGTTAACTCAATGTTTTGTATTTAGTAAATGTTGATGAAGTTTCATGTAAATTTAGTGCAACTAATATCGATTCTTTTGAAATTTACTACTTCGTTTAAATTTCTACACATTTACAAAAACACTAAAATGTGCAAAAACATAAATAAGTATTTTGAAGTGTTTTTAGTTTTATCAATGTTCTTTCTGTCTTCCAGCTAAAATTCGATCCTCGAGAAAAACGACTTCAATCGATTGTGCCAGAAATATTTTATCAAGAATCAATCTCGAAATAAATATTTTCAAAAAATTTTGTTTGGACTAGCAATTTAATTCAATCGCACATAAAGATATAACTGAAAATATTTATTCCATTTAATTTTTTTACATTTTTTCTTTCTGTGTTTCAAATCGTTTTAGAAAGAATTATTTGACTCAAAGGCAAAAAATAAATTTTGGTAAACGATCGAAAACATCCTTGGTAGAAATTTTAATTTTTATCAAGAAAATTTGAGAATTTAATATAAATTTGTCTACCCTAAATCAAATTAAAGATAATAACCTTTCAAAATAGATATTCTAATGGTTATGATTATATTTTATAAATCTAATATTTAAATTTATTGGATTATTGAAAACATTCTTCCGATGGTTCACAATTTCTCAGTGAAATTATATATTTAACATAAAATGTAAACTTTTGATGATGAAACTATAACTAGGATCAAATTTTAAAATTAATATCGATATATTGAACATTTTTGAGTTTCATTCAGAAATAAATATAATTGTAGTTATTTGAAAAAATTTTATTTCAATTAAATCTTAAATATCTAAATGCATCCATGTATGGTATGTATTGAAATTACCATTTTTCAACAAAGATTTCATTTTGATCAACCGCTACACACCCTGATAATGGCAGTCATAATCTCCAAAAGCGTTTTTCTTACTCAACTAAACTTTTTTAATTAGTTATTTAAATACATTATATTGAATAATTCTATCAAATTAGTTGGTTTTCAAGCTAATTTCATTTTCGCAGTGGTTAATATTTGGCAAAACAGAGGATGTCTTAAAACAATTTGCAGTCCTTTATGTGTATCTTGAAAACAATTTAATAGATTTTAAATTCTATAAATGTTAAGAATTTAAAATAGCCTCAAATATTATTTTCAAAACGTCACATGTTATGAAAAATAAGAATTATAAATTTAGAGGTTGAGATAATTTGATATCATACTAAAAAAGCTTTGGATGGTAAACAGTTGCTTTTATTTTAAACTATAAAAGGAATATTTGAAAAAGAAAATAGACTTAGTTTAATACTTCATTAATAAGGAAGTTTTTAGAGATATTAAGTCGTCGAAACTTTTTGAATGATTGAACTCATGACCAAACTCACCTTATTTGTAATGAATCCGTTCATGCATTATAAACATATGCCTTTCTTATTAAAATCCATTTAAGTTGAAAAAATGTTTTCACCCAAGATAATTTTAAAACTAACCAGAATTCGTTTATTAGATAAAAAAAAGTTGAAAAAACTTTCTTTAAATATGTTTCGAAGGGTAAAAACGTTAATATTTTTACATTTCTTGAATAAATCCTGATAGAGATAGCCAATCTGAAAGTTAAAATCATCAAACAAACTAAAATTTTTGTTACTGCCAACGATACATCTCAAAACGAAATAGATGCATTCCTAAGTTTAGGTGAAAATCATATTTTTATTCGAGGAAATGTGAGAATGTTAGACAAAAAATATGGGGAATTTAAAGCTTAAAGTTATCCATTTTTATAACTCTTGTGAATCTTGTATTTATTTGTCAAATTTATTCATTTTGTTGAGTGTTGAGAACTTATTCTCGTCATATTACAAATTATTTTAACATTCCGTTCAAAATTAATGAAAAAACAACATATATTTCAAAATTTTTCTGTTGATACCACACACCTATTTAACTCATGAGTTGGAAGATAGAAAGTTTAAATACCACATTCGTATCATCGAATATGTGAGCATAAATTAATAAAGAATTCCAATTATCATTCGAAACATAAAATCTATGAATATACAGGGATAATTTGCACACGGTAAAAGATATTCAGGCATAAATTATGGAGCTTATTCTTTTATTTTAAATGATTAAATAAATTTTTAGAATGTTCCCGTTGGTGATACGCACATAAAAATTCCATAACTCACCTAATTGAAATAAATAGTGATATAGCTTTAGGAATTTAAAATTTCAATTTTAAATAAATGAAAGGTTTGGCGTTTCAGTGCATGATGCAAATTTAAGGTTTTTGATATTTCTCTTCAGTACATATGAGAAATTTCATTCTGAAGATTTTATATATTTTTTTAAATTACACAATAGGAAAGATCCCAATGTAAGTTTAAACAACTAAAATACAAACATATTTTAAATGAGACCAAAGAAGGTTTTTTTAATTAACCAAAACAAAGGAAATATTAGTTGATCAAAAAACACAATAATACACGAGAACAATAAAATAAAGGTATTTTAAATAAACTTTAAAAGTTAGGAAATTTAGTCTTGAGTTTTACTGCCATTCAAAACCAAAGTGAATTCTCTCAAAAATTATAATTTTAAATGGACAACCATTGAAATCAACGTTTCCAATTTTCAGAAGTACATTGAAAAAGAAAAAAAATTATCAGTGTTTGAGAAGGTAAATAACTTTATTCATATATTCTGTCATTTAATTTCCCTGAAATCCGTGTTACATTTAACTATAAAATCAAGAATTTCAGCATATGAAAATTTCATTCATGTTTTACTTCGTAATCAATTATTTCTACATCTTTTATGAATGTCAGAAATTTTTCTTTTCAAATTAGATTTTACTTGATGACATAAAAAGGTGTTTCGATTAATTGTATACGTTATGATTTGACTTATAGCTAATCGACAGAAACTTTCGAATGTAAACAACGTTTGAAAATAATACTTATTAAGTTTTCTTTTGGATAAATATGATCTCAACATTAAAAAATTTTTGAAATAATAAAGAGTTCAAAATTTCTAATGGATTACGAATGAACGTTGATCAAAACAAATACTAGACGAACTATTTAGAAATCTTTCAACGTCGTACGACATCACAGTCAACAAATGATTAAGTTTATTTTATGTGGCGTTATCTAAAGATGTATAGTGGATTACCAGTGCTTATTCTATGAAAAGGGACGAAGGCACACAGAAGTTGATGAAGTTCAATTGTTCATATTGGCATTTATTCTCTTTTTTATGACAGACTAAGTGAATTCCAATGTTTCATGAAAATTATATTTGATAGCACTCCATCAACATTGCGTATTTTTCATTTATTGAAATCGTTGAATGACTTACAATCTTTAAATCTCCAAGTATCACTTCATTAAATCATTCCTCATATATGGTGAATTATATATGTTAAAAATTTGTTAACAATATGAAAATTGATAAAATATGGTTTTTATTAATATTCGAGAACAGATAAAAAATTAATTGTTTTTTCAAGCGGATTAAGTATGTTTTATCTTTTTTAAATGAAAATTTTTTACCTTGTAATCAAATTCAAAATACTCAATTTCACAATTTCGTTACAATTGATATGCGTGTCCTCGTTCTTTATATTTAAATAAATTAAAAATTTAGTCATAGATAAAAAAAATTTAATACATAGATGGAAAATAATTCTCAACAGCTTAATATAACTGAATTGTTGTGCTTTAAATTGTAACTTTAATTCTCTGTGATCGGGTATGAAAAATATACGATTTAATGGAGATACTTTTAATGTTTAATAGAGAAATTAAAAAGAAATCATAATTTTTAACATCACTCACACGCTTTTAACACATAAATCGATATTTTCAGAATATATATTGTGTTGTGCATTTTAAATGTGGAATGGTTTGGTTATAAATTTGAAATTTAAACGGGTCAACATTTTATGACGAGGTATTATATCTGGTAAGTTCATCTTTTCTTTGTTATTCTGCCAGAACATGTCGAATTTATATCTTCCAATATATTAAACATGATTTTCATATGAATGATTCAACTAAAATTTGAGTGGTGAAGACGTGGTTAACTTACGTATATTGAGAGATTTATTCTGAGGAGTAAAAATAACTTAATTTCATTTTTAAATTCATAGATGCTGTTATTCATAAATTAAACAAAGTTTTGTTTGTTTACGTTTTGCACCTAGGTAGCGAGAGTTCAAATTAATTTATGTACATTGAATACAAAAATACTATTATTGATCCTTCTTGATGGAAATACACAAATATTATGGAAATTTAAACATTCGTGCAGAATATTATATTTTTTGTCAAATATTTTACATTTTATTGTTATAAAAATAGCGATTTTATGACGATTTGCGATCCTATATCTTCGTAAATAGGCAATGCGCATCTATTAGGTTGATATCTTATCAAAAAATATTGAACCTACAAACAAATTAATTGAAAGATATTAATTTTATAACGAAAACATCTAAAATAGTTTTGAGTTTTAATTTTCACAAGTTAATTCTATTCTTAATTATATTTCCAAAATATGTGTTTTGTTCATATATAAAATGGTTAAATTGTATATATCAATGCTTATATTTTCACAAACATATTTTTCCCAGTAGAAGTGGACAAATAAATATTTGTACATGCAGATGAGATATGATTAATTAACATTTCTTCAGAGATGGCCATAATGATAAAGCGTGAAAAGGTAGGAATATTTATGATATTGATATCTGAACTGCCTTATTTATATAAATTTCATTTATGAACTTCAGAAGCTATCTAGAATGAAGTGGTAAATGAAAACCTGTGAAGAATAGATATTTGGTACCTAAAAAAGAATGAAGAATCTCTTATATCGAGATTCTGATGAGAACAACAACCAAAACGCCAAGACGATAATATGAGAATGCACCAAAGATCTATTGAGCATATTTTCGACTTATTTTGAGCAAACAAAATAAAGTTCAGCTGCACGGCGTTACATTATGTCAAGGTTTTATTCATGAGAGTGGTTTTCGAGAGAAATCAAAATAATTTGTAATGCCTTATCAAGATTCTCAAAGAGATTAATACATGAAAATTTGCTGATTTGAGTCATCAAAATACAATCAACTCTTTCCTTATCAATCATTTGGCAACTATTGCTCTCTTGCATCGATATTCGTGTAAGTTCCTTAATTGTGAGAACAAGGTAATTTTTGTGTTTTATCTTTTTACTATCAATTGTTTTTTTACAAAAACAAATTCGATTTTTAATGCTTATTTGGACTAAAACATGCTTGAAATATGAGTTCTTTACAATCTTCGCATAACAGTTTTAGCTCTCTGATTGATTTTGAAATTTCAGCTATAAGTGCACTCTCTTATATCTGTTTAGGATTTTTATTAATCAACAATGAGTCAACCCTCGATCCATCTTGAAAAAGTTGTAAACGTGTGTGTACTCGTTTCAGTGAACTTCGCATTCGCATAGATTCATTTGTTTGGCACCTGCACAAAATTCTTGATATTTTTGGAATGTTCCAGTGCTCTGTTGATTTATCATTGTCTGTCATATATCGTCAAATAAAAAACAAAGAATTATCAGATGTATATTGAAACAACGAAAAGGTCAAGCTGATGGGAAATATGCTTTGAATTGAACTTAGCTTAATCCATCAAGACAATTTCAAGATTTTTTCAATCAATTGAATGAGAGAAACTTAACAACTTCAAGAATTTTCAAAATAACTGGGAAGATAAGTACATAGTTTGTGTTTAATCATTTAATACCCCAGTTGTTTATTCTATTTTAATTGGAAACACAGCGATGCGTGTCGTTGACAGAAATCTACTAAAGTATAAAGCAATTGAATGATATACGAATTCATACCTTCTTTCCACATCAAATATCTACCATCTTAGGATCATATCTGCCTGAAACAAACCTTTGGAGAATATACCATGGGTCGCTTAAATAGCGAAAAATATATGACTTCTTTTTTCAAATCTAATAGTTAAACGATTTAATCACCTTCAATTATTCAAACTTATGATTGGCACAATAATAAAAGCTGCTTTGATTCAACTTCGCTTAATTTTGAGAGTTAAATTTACAATAATTTCATCATGGTTCATCCGAACGTTGATCCCTGATATTATTTAGATGGATTAATACACGTTTTATCGTGATTTTATTGCGCCATTATCTGATCGTCACTAACGTCAACAGTTGTGATCGCGCCATATGATTTAGTAATTTAAATCATTCGATTGATTTTTTATTAAACAAACATTAACAAAACCTAAATGATAATGCTAATTAAATTGCACGAGTAAACACATATATTTGGGGCATGATGTTAAAAATTATATTATTTTGAGGATAAATTATGTTTTAAATAAAGATCGATTTTGTCTCTATATTCGTCTTTAAAAACGATATTAACTTCCTATTATGTTCTCTCGCATCTCTTACAAAACATTAAGAGTTTTTATCAAAAATAAAACTGAATTCTCTGTTTTTCAAAAAATATAAAATATTGACGAAAAATATTTATCTCGCCAAGACTGAAAAAAATACAAAATTAAATTAGGTATTTATATAACAAATACTAAATGTCGTATTTCCACAAATAGTAAGTTCGATTTTTCTTATGAACAAAAAAATCCTAAAATTATCATAATGATGCACAAAGAGCCATTATAACAATTAGTTAATTAATTAAAGTTAGAAATTAAGGTTTGGAGAACTCCTCTGAGGAGATATCAATGTAGTAAAAGTGACAGCAGGAGTTTTGGGTGTTCACCTTCCACTTGTATGTACGATCGTCATCACTAGTTGATATATCGTTACAAACCTCGTGGCATATATTATCACTGATGGAACGATCAAAGCTGCCCCTATAAATACGAAGATGTGAGATTTTTCGAAAGATGGATTCCATTCAAAAGGGTCTGGAGTGAATAAAATCCAGAAAATGAGAACGATTGGTGTCACCATGTTCTAAAATCTAAAATTGGACTTACCATCAAGAGGGCATTCAGCGTACTACTCACCGAATTTTTCAGCAACAGAATTCCAAAAATATTGCTAATCGTCGAGGATGAGAAGTGGGCGAGCGCGAATAAAGCCGACTGAAAGGGGCATAAATGGTTCCCCTGTATGCATCTATATGTATTCAAAAAGCTGGAATATTAGGAAAAACTACTTTTCTTTCAAATGAGTTACATTTTCAGAATAACCGAAAAACGGGATCATGTCAATCCAAAATAAAAGTAGCACGAGCATGAATTTCAGGGTGGAAGTGATGAAGTAAAAATAATAAGGGTTAGGGATTGAGGAAGTATGAGGTGCTTTCTCGTCTTTACAAATTGGTTCAGACACTCTTCCACATATTGGCAAATCATCCCCAATATATATCTTCTCAATTAAAATATTATTCAAAGTGTCAGGGAGCTAAATTTCAAAGTGTGTTATACCACGGCAAAGATTACATACGCAAACGTCCAACCAACTTCCAAACCTGATACCCCCTGATGACCAACCATAGAATCTTCGCGTTGACTGTTATTTGAAACTATGCATATTGTCAACCCCGCCAGCACAAAGATAATGCTGATAAATTTTCTCGTACTAGGTAACCTTTTGAGCCAAAAGAAACGGATGAGCATGTTCAGAGGAACGTAAGAGTTGAGCAGGATAGCTTGAATTGAAGGTTTATTTCTCGAGGACGAACTGAGGTAGGGTGTGAGCACAGTCGAGGTGATGTCCATTATGCATGAAAGTAAGCATATCCTTCCAATCCGATAATTATCAGCTTTGCCGAACATCATGAAAACGATTCCAGAGACAAAAAACTGGAACATGGCGTTGAGAAAAATGAAAGTGTATGTACCATTGAACTGTAGGTAACGGATGTCCGGAATCGGTTTGGAACTGACAGAATCTAAAAGCAAAGGGAGCCATATCACCTGCCCGACTTCCCCTATCAGTGTTGCACATGAAAACAAATAAACGTAAAACCGATTTTTCATGAGGATTATTCCGTAAAATTATGTTTGTTCAAGTATAATCGCGTGGGCCTAGTTAATCAGCTGTTAAATTTATTCTAATGTACAACACTGTAAAACAGCATCTAAGAGAAAGCAATCTGAAATAATTTAAAACAAAGCACTCATATGGTAATTAAGTTACATTTATTCGAGACTATATCCAAAAGTTGTTAAGTTCTCATAACTCTTGCTCCATATTATTCGATTAAAAGTCTAGTTAAAAGCTTAAATTCGCCATCTTAGTTAACAAACGGCATGGGAATTAATGTGTTTGTAAAAGAGGTATTCAGAAGTAAAATATGGATTAAATACCAACCAGTTGTATCAAGTAAAAACATCAACATTAAATTAATTAAAAAACAAAATTAAAGTAGAATTATAAATTATTCCTTTAATATAGAAATCAGTCATTTATTTAAGTTAAAATTTTAAAATAAATATCTAGATTTTAGGTTTTGTGTTGGTTTGACGCCTGAGCAGACGCTCTGAAGAATTCGCGAAATTTCGAGATTTTCTTTTTAAAATTATACCATATTAAAATATGTCTTTTAAAATCTATTCATTTTCAGTTTATATTACAATTTAGTCATGAAGAATTTTGTTCTGAGTATCTTACGTGTTTTGTAAAGTCATATATGGTTTGATGGTGTTAATCTTTTATTTTATTTATTGAAATAAAAATTTTTCCCATCTCAGTGTCATCTTAATATTTCGTATAATTATTCGTTAAATTTTAAAATTTAATTAAATTTGTGAATAGTGTAGATGCATATTTTATCCTTATGTTATCGATGAATTGTGATTTAAAAATCTAAATTTCATAAATTATGCAGAAATTTCGAGACGGTTATTACAACCGTCGTATTTTTGAGTTCTCAGAAGTGAGAATTAAAAATAAAAAATATTTTTAACGGAAGCAATACTATCATGTTTTAATGTGAATATAGGAAGGGAATATCAGTATTTATGATAATATGGATAATACCACCACGCGTGCTCAATGACTATTTCAATTTATAAAGATTAAATTTGTCTTTCTATGGGATTTTTCCGTTGAAAAATAAAAATTCTTCGGTTGATGGTAAAATATGAATATTTAAAACTCCGCCTTCATCTAGAAAATAAGAACCTACGATGGGTAGATGACTGGGATCGTAAAATATTTAATCAGTATTCAGGGTTATCTATGTTTGTGATCAACATAGGTTTTCTCAACAAGGTCGACACGCATTATGTGGAAAGTAACACAGACCAATTAAGACAGAGAGGCTACCAATGTCCAAATTTTGAGGTTTTTAAATGAGTTAAAGGTTGCCAGTGTGTCTCACCTAGGTTTTTGTTTATCGCATTTGGTAAAAAATTTGCCTATATATCTTTCGGTGCGGTGCGAACGTCTCGATCCACACTTCAAGCTTCGCGACAGCTGACACGAGAATTTATTCCGATGTACTTAGGGTCGAAAAAAATTCAGTCCACTAGCTTAAGTTAAGCCCGTAACAGGAACCAGATATTAGTATTTTAGCGTCTAGATTTATGTGATCCTCTTTGCGTATCGTTTCTTGTTTGTCGTCTCAGTCCATTTTTTCATCAACTTGAAAAGCCAGAAAGTTTTAATATATAAAATTTCCTTCAATTTTTGAAATCATCATTGAGACTCACCAAATCAATTATCATCTATTATCCACAATTTTAGCAATGAGTTTAACCTACCTGGGCGTCTTTTTGAGAAAGTTTTCATTTATTTACGTTCTTTTGTGTAGTTAAGCTAAGTTTTAACATTCTTGGCTACTCATCAGATTTGAGCATTCGTACAGATTTAGACATCCTGACTCGAGTAGTTTAAGACTCTCACCGCTTAAAACCTTTCCAAAAGATACTATTTCATTGTAGTCGTGATAATAATATGAAGGCTTTAAGCAATTACTGAAATGTTGTATTTTGACCTTAATTTTTTTATTTACGTTTGGCGCGATTATTAATAGACTTGCGAATTTCACCTGTAAAAATGGCAAAATTTTAAATTCAAACAAGAATTGGAAAAAAAAAATCACAAGATGGATTACTTTCGATGTTAACTTAAATGTTGTGATAATATTGAGCGGATTTAACTTAATACTATGGTGAATTTATTGATTTTTTTAAATCTGGCTCAATTAATTTTGGTTTTAGGATCTATGCTTAAAAACTATACCAAACAATATCTAACGTGAGTAAATTGCCGTTTAACAGTGGTATTTACATTTCAGAGGAATCCAGATTAATTTAGGAAGAATTTTTTCAGCAATAACCTTGACTGGCAGACTTAGAATAAAATATTTATCTAGGACTCACATGGATAATGAAAAATCAATGAATTAGGTCGGATAAAAAAGATTACTTTTGCATTTGTCTCAAACATTAAAGTTTATGAAACAAGAAAATATGATACTTATAACGATATCATACCAAAGAAATGCAAGAAATATCAAAAACAATGTTATACTGTTCATCATGATTGCGAATCTAACCGATAATAGGCGTGCTGTCATTTAATTGTAAATATAATCGAATCGTACCCAGGCCCCTATAAATACTACTCTCTGAATGGCGGAAAACGTTAATTAATAAGATAAACATGATCAGATCTTGACAAGCGTTTAAGAAATACGATCGCACTAAAATGGAGGGCTTTAATCTGCGCAGTAAATTAGTGTAATATATGATATATCGCAAACGTTTTCATAAAATACTATCTGAAAGATTGGAATTATGAGATTTTATAAAAATACTTAATTTTATGGACTCAATTCATTTATGCCGTTTAGTAAATATAAATTAAACTGAGTAGATTTTATGGAAGCATATATATTTCAGAAATTTTTAGAGATTTTTAGCTTACTATAAAATATCATTTAGTATATTGATTATCATCTTGATTAAAATGATTCTGGAAGGCTAATTAATAATTTAGAGGATAGAAAAGATTTGACAGGTTAATATGCTCTGATTTTTCGCATTAGGGTTGTTATTTTTCAAAGGGTATATATCCAGCACTAGTCAGGTATAATGGAGGTGGATACCATTACTATATATCCCTGGCATGAAGGATAAGTTAAGAATGAGTGTCTCAGATGCAAGAATAGCATCTAACTCGTTCATTCACATGAGTAAAAATATGCTTGAACAGGCCATTATCTGTATTTTTGGTTTTAGACAGTCAAAATTATGTTATAGAATACTCAACTAGAAATGTATAAGATTAAGCCAATTGAGTATTTTCATGGAGCATTATAACCCAAAGATATCTCGTTATAAATTTTCAAGAAAACTAATCATATATAAAATTCACATATTCTTCTTCTATAGAACAACTAAAGAATCTAGAATTTACATTTTAAAAGAAAATACTTAATAGTTGGTATTTACATGGAATTTAAAACAAACCAATAAATATTATAAATTTTAACAATTCTTAAAACTTTTATTATGGTTAATACGGTTATATCTAAGTATGCACAGATAGATGCAAGAACATGCGCAATATCACAAAAATATGTTCATGCGTCTATTTCATTAACGTATTTAAAATTTTTAGTTCAGTTAAGGTTTCTGAATCAGCATAACAGGAAATATCTGTGTGTTTTTTTGAATTAATTCGAGTGGTTCCTCACTTTTTACGTCTTCGTCCATCTTGTATTAAAATGAATTTGAAGGTATTGCGCAGTAATCATCAGAGATCAACTTATTTCATGTTCCATTGTTATTCAACAATGTGTTATTGTGAAGGTTCTTTGGCAGTAAGAGGTAGAAATTCATGACGGAGCGTGCGTATTGGATAGGGAAATGTTTAAATTATACCAGCGATGCCTCTGTAATATTTTTCGCAATGAAAGCATAATGTGATTAAATGGAAAAAATTTTTACTGCGTAAATCCAATTTAATTTAAAATATTTTTTGAACTTGTAAATGAAAAATTCTGACCGTTTACTTTTCCTACTCAGTTATGATAGAAAAGTCACGACCTTCTTCATTCAAATGGCAAATTTTGACAGTTCATAATAAAATAATTTGACTTAGGCGTCTGAATATATGATCAAAAATATTACGCTATCAGGTTTTAAAATCATATAATTATGTACTGTTAGATAGTTTGGAATTGCATATTTTTGACTCGGAATAAGTTAAAATGAGTTTATGAATCATATAAAATGATATTCGATCACACAATAATAGTTTAGAACAAAAAAATAATCAATTATATCAGAGACATTGACTTTTAAAATTACGTTAATTTATACAATACTAATCAATTTATGTAAAACGGAAGCAAAAATAAGATACCTTGCCAATACCAGACATTTTCCCTTCTGTTTTTATTCTTTAAGTTTATAGTTTCGTTGTAAAAAATTCATCGTATATTGTTAGTTTTTTGGGTTGAAAACTAACTATATATTTCATTTACAGATTCCAACACTGCTTTAAAAGGTTTGGGTTTCATCGTAAAGCATACAGTTTATTTATTACAAAATTGCTTTCCATATAATTAACGGTAATTTAATTCGTTCAAAAGAATCAAATGGCTTGTTTTAGATTACGCATGTTCAATTATTTTTTTAATTTTTCTTAAAAAATATTTTAGAACCAATAAACAAACCAGTTACGATATGAAGTTTAACCCTAAAATAAATTAATTCGCAGCTAAAATAAAAGTACACGAACGTCACCCATTATCAAAGCATAAATTAAATAATAGTTAAATTCATTATTATAGAACCTTTACAGCTATTTTAGATCACAATTTTTTTAATTCTGACAATAATATATTTAGATATAATAAATTCATTATATAAAAGATTATAAATATACCCGATTCATTCCGAAAATAATTTACTCATACGATCATGCGTGGTTATACATTCATTTGATTTATGCTCTGCCTTTATTCCAGTGAGAAAAATTGAAAATTTAACAGATATTTAAAAATTATTTGTAAGTTAAGAACTAATCTCGATATATGTTAAGTTGAAGCATCCAAAAATCACCAAGATGATTCCAACCCATTTTTGTAGGCTCAACGTGTGTTTAAAAATTATAACTGAAGTAACTATACTTGCGATCTTTCTTATTGTTGACACGACAGTTCCTACTAATGGGCCATAAAGTTTGATGATTGTAAAGTGGACGTTTTGGCTGAATATTCCACTGAATCCATACAACATTATGTCAGAAATGTTCTTGTTCGTTATAATAGGCAGAGCCTTGATTTGCCAAAACGACGCGGCGCATATTGCAAGGCAGGAGCAAAGAATAAAAAAATTTGCCCACACCATAAATTGGCCTTTGAAGAATTTTGACTGAGATTTCAATTTGTCCATCATGATACAACTGAAGCAATCAAACAAGAGGCACAAAAATAGGAGAATGTTCCCAGATACATCGTTGGAAATCGACACACTAGTTAGGCTCGGATCGTTGAACACCACAAGTCCCAATGAAATAATACCTCCACTAATCAACTCGTCAAACCTAAACTTACGCATCGAAAACAAAATAAGACAAAAAATGAAAAAGAACGGCTTGAATGATTTGACTATGACATGCGTAGGATATATAACATAGACTAATGATGCCACGGAGGTGATGCTTGAGATACAATAGCATATTGCTCCAACTATTAAGTCTTTCGGTGGCTTTGCATAGCTTGACTTCTCGTGGGATAAAATAGAACTTAATAGACTGAAAATTATAGCAGAAAAGGCATAAAAGCCCAATGACCCAAAGAGTAACGAGAATCTTTGAAAATTATCTGAATCGCCATTGCCATTAGATAGCTTCTCCAGAAAAATCCCATGAACAGTGTTTACAGATATATAAACTGTCGAATAAACCAACAGCTTTAGGTACAGTTGATACATATTTGCTGATAATACCAATCCAGTTAACGTAAATAAGTAAAAAACATATCTGACTTTCAAGCTTAACTAATTACATTAAAATTATAAACACAATCAGATGAATAGTTTAACAGTTATTTAAAGACTAAATATTGTGATAATTAAATTAAAAATTATAATATAATGCGCAGTTGCGATGTCATTATTGTGATATTTAATCGAGCCCAATTATCGAATCGTGTAATTAATTGACCGCCATTTAACTTATTCACCCAAACTAAATCTGCTAGCAAACAACTTAGGCTTCTTTTAAATCTCACAGGCTTAAAATTTCTTACATTAATATATTTTAAAATCAGATACCAACTATTTAAGATTAATCTCTGGAACCATATCGTGTGGCAACATAGGGATATTGTAACTTAATTACTCAAGTTCTTTTTTTATTTTTAAAATAATATTAAAACATAATTTATTCAATTGAAAATATCTAATTGGGGCATAATTGACAAAAGTATAGATCTACGATCATGGTTAAATTCATTCAATCTTTGTAAAAAATCACGCATTGTGTTTGCAGATAAGTGAGGAGAAATCGTTATTGAATTCTTCTAACACACAGCCGCAGTTTAACTGGATTAGCATGCGCAAAAATAAGAGTGAGTGACCTTTTTAAAAATAATAATCGTTTAAAGTTGCCACAAAGTTTACGATATCTCAAATTTAGCTAATTTGTTTATTATATAATATCTAGATTCTTAGATTTAAGTTGAAAAGAGGAATATTGTACGCTACTCTATTTATGTCAAAATAAATGTAAAAAATAAACGACGAGACTATCTGAGTTTTTCCTTTTCCACGATTTTCGGTGGCTAAATATTTGCAGATTTAAGTATTTGTTGTTTAATTAACTTTCGTATCTTTAAAAATCTATGATCATGAAAAACGCAATGATCAAAATGGCCGATATTTTTCAAACATCAGATTTTTACGTGAGTCGAGTTTTAGTTATTATGAAATTTTTTCATTAAATTATCAATGTGGCAACTTTACAAAAAAACTACTGTCAAGACAGTTTACATGTAAAATTCCACATCCTTGTGATTTGTCAAAAAATTATGGATAATTTTGGTTTTTTTAATGACAACGCCTGATATTGTTGCTAAGAAACAATACTCATGTTGGTAAAGTACATGAATATTTACAATGTAAGTTTATTCTTTGATAAAATACTAAGTTAGATGATACCGGATTCTCAGATAATTTTGATAAAAATTCAGTCGGTTAAAAACAAACGATAAATTATGTTTTGTTAACAACTAGAATTTTGTGATAAAAAATCATTCTTTAGTGAATGTCGAGAAGGGATTATCATTCGAAATAGCCCCAATTTTCGCCGCTTATATCAATCCCGGAATCCATCAGTGAACCTAAAATAACTTTTGAGTGGTCAATCTAAGTTAATGGAAAATATGGTTAATTAAGTGTTGGTTTCAGTTGAAAGAATTCTAATAACATTTAATTAATGATAGTAATCACTCGAATCTCATAGTTGATGCATAGATGTAAAATATGTCATTCATAATTTACACCTATTTATTCTGATGGAATTATTCAGCCCTAAACCTGGTCTATCCTCACGATAACTCGAGAAATTCGTTTGACAGAACCACGTCATTGGCAATGTGTAAATATCTGATGCGAACATGAGATAACCTTTTCAGCAGTGTAGTTTGAGCGTATTCTTATTTTTGAATATAATTATGCTAATATCATATTTATAACGTAACTAGGATCACAAACTTAGAACCTGGACATAAGCATGCACTGGGTATATCTCGAGAAGATAAATTTAACTGATAAGCAAAATACGAAGGAATGATTCATCAAAATAACGATTACTCCGTTCCTCCTGTTGAACAAATTATGCAGAGGTAACCTTGCCATACTGGTCTGAAGAGAGGGCGATAGTCCTACACTTCTCAAACATCTTGTGTCTACACAGTGACAATGGTGCCGAAAGTGAGTAAAGAGCTAAACGACGGAAGTTAGAAAGTAAAGCTTTTCCGAAATGCACAAATAAACGTAAACACTTTGTGAAAGAAGTCCTGATATGTTTGACTCATTCATACCGTACAAAAAATGTTATTGTCATTTTTTCATGATAAAGAATGTGAAAATTTTGAATAATTTGTTTCGAGATTTTTTAAGTTACAATTTAAAATGGTTTACAGGATTAATTTTTTCATTCTTTTTTCTTATTAGACTATAAAAATTTATTTTATTATGTTACCATATTAAATTTCGGTTAACGAATGATCAACTTTTTATACTACCATATTTTCATCAACAAATATGACGTTGCTTTTATCTGATCATAAATCTACAGAATACCGGCTTTTATTCGACATCTTCTTGATTGGTATTCTTTCCCAGGAAATGAGAACATTAACCACCTTTGCATATATTTCTGTCTCTCGTAAATTGGGTTAGTATCTCAAAGATTCGTTATTTCAGAATATACGATCTAATTGGAATATTTAACAGAAATTTTCAATTATTAAAAATAGTTGCGTTTAACTTCAAATTATATGTGTTTTAACGCCTGTACATTCTAATTTTAATCCATGTGAGAGGATTTCATATTATTATAAATTGTGACAATTCCCTAAAAACATACTTTTTTACGAAATATCTAAACTGAAGAGTTTGACAGTTAAATACTGCATTTTTGAGTTCCTTTCGGCATTTAACTGACAAGTTCAATTAAGAATAATGAATAAAATGAACACATATTGAACGATTAAAGAATAAATGGAAAATTAAAAACGTGAATTTTTAAACTTTTTATCTGAAAAAGTATCATCAACATGATCCAAAATACTACCATGGCGCGAAAATACAATTTCTATGGAATGGATCATTGTAGGAAAAATGAACATTTGAATGTTAAAATATGTAATCTGAGCCTTAGCAAAAAAAATAAATCAATAAAAGTTAAAATTTTAATCGAGAATATGAATTTTTGAATAGGCTTGTCCAGGAATATTCCGATAAAACGACAATATGTGAATCATATATTTTCGTTTGATAGTTAAACGAGAAAAGATTTGATTTTTTCGATTTTTAGAGTCTAGATTTACTATTTAAAATTATCATAATATAAATCAGCACGATCGGTGAAATACCGAAAACTGTGGAAATTGTAGTTGAGAATTTAGAAAACGGAAAAGAATCATACTATTTTTTATTATAAATGAGAGGAAGTTATAAATTAAAACTAAATCAGCGAAGGAATTCTAATTTCTTTGTTAAAAATATCCCAGCTAAAATATTATTGGTTGAGAAGGCATTGCCTATAATCAAGGTGGTTACATCAGACTGTTTTCATGGATACAAAATTTTTATTCATATTTTACTTGCGCTTGCGAAAAATCAACATAATTCAGAGTTAAAGTTGTCACCAATTGAGTGAACACATATAAATAACATCATCGTGTCTTTCCTTTTACTGAAATAACTTCCCTATAGTTATCTTTTAGGGTGGCAAATTGTAAAAAAAAATTTTATTTTTATCAGAATTAAAATGTTTACTTACTTTTAGTCCTATATTTTTTTTCGCAGGCTCTTGTTTTTATATTTGGCAACTTTCGACTCTTTAAGTTTAAGAATAATAAAAGCTGTTATCAGTCATCTATTGTAGATATAATTTTTTTGATATTTCTGTTTTTTACTTGAAATATTTTATGTAATAATTTATTTTTACTTTAGAAGATATCTATGTTGTTCCTATACAAATAACATGTATTTAAATAGCTAATTGATGCATTCATTTGAATATAAATATTCACTCTACCACTTAAACAATATACTTTATTGAAATGATGTGTAGATGTGCGTAGTTCACAATGGGGAACATTTGAAAATTCTTCTCATTATACAAATGAAATTTACTGCTTATTTTAGCACCATATAATTTTTTTATAAGAATGTTGATTTTTCTGTTTTCTGTAAACCTCGTCCTTTGTTCGTTCCACATGTCGTTCTAATATCTTTCGTAATCATTTATGTAATCATCGTCGTTATAAATATTTTGAAGTGTTTTTATGCCGATTAAAATTAACTGAAACTGTGTGTAATGGTTCATCTTATATATGTGATTTTTGTCATTTAAAATCTAAAGTGAATAAAGAGTCTTTCTCTGATCTATAAAAATTGCTTTGTTCAGCAGAACATCACCTTTTTAGAGTTTTGATTCTTATCAACACTACCGATCTGTTTTAGAAAGCTTAACTTAAATTAAAACATCGGTTTTCCCCTCTACCATTCTTTGCTGCTTTCAGAGGTTCAATATTTCTGCAATATACATTTACAGATGAAATAAAATTATATTTGTTGGCATGATTCACAATACATCTGAGCATCTCCCGTATGGAATAATACCTGTTTTATTGATGCCAATTCTCACAAATATGAAGAATTTTTAGTCAACCGAACTGTTTCTACCTGGTAATCCAGTTCATTCCAAATGGTAATGTGAATATTTTTATTTTGTCAAATATTTGAAAAAACGATACAAGTATCGGAGGCCATCGTGCAATATAAATAAATCAAATACATCAATCTTGGTTTAATCTCCCTGATGAACTTGATAATATTTCAAAATTTTAATGCTCGGTAGATTGTGTGAATAAATGATTTCCAATGCTCTCTCTTAGGATGAACAAATATTATTTCAGATCTTTAAGATATTATCAAGATTTATTTGTATATGTTTGCCATTCCTTGAGTTTATTGTCGTTATCTATCAGTTTTCAGTCAATTTTAGGTTTGGTGAATAGATTTAAGAATGTTAAGAGTAAATCATAGATTTTTATAAATTATTTCCAGATTTTTGTTGACATAAGACAAAAACTTGCTATTTGCTACAAATTAAAAAATCATCTAATATCACTCATGGCAACGCTTTTCTTTATTCAAAGAATTTATCAAGGATAGAGACTGTAATATCAAAAATAGAAGTCAATCTCGAATGAATTTTTGTATTTTTGTGAATACAGAAAGTTTTTTAGCATTAACAATTCATGAAAACTGTTTTTATCATGGTTTCTGTCAAATCCTATAAATGCGGATCTTGAAAGTGTTTCATTGACGATATTCGCCTTTTAGAGTATTTCTTCGACACAAAAATTCAAAATTATTGATTAGAATTAGCCATCTATATCATGGATATCCTCTATGTAGTAAATGTGAAGAAATGGGAATTAATCCGCTTTTATTGTGAATTCTGTGTCAATGAGATTCCCAAGAAAATTGGAAAATACGAGTTTGATTGATATATTTGCAATTTCGTTCATACAGTATTTAACATTGTGTGTTCGAAAGTCTATTGCCTTTTCAAGGGAAATCTATATACTTCTTTCTTCAGTTTGACCATGAACAGTCCATTGTTAAACACTTGATGAATCCCACCTCAAAATTTATTTCAAGTTTTATTTTGGATTGACGGATGAACAATAGTTTAAAGATTTTGAAGAAGGATTTATTGTTTAAAATTCGGACAAATTCTTTTTCGATCTGAAAGAGATAATAAAGCTTCATATCCTCCTTTGGTAAAAGTCAAACTACCATAAGCTTTTCTGTTTACTTTTATACACGAAGAAGCGTACCAATGTGGAATTCGATTCAGTCTATTAATCTTGATATTAAAGTTGTAGATATGATATGCAAAGAAAGATATTCCATTCGTTCAGATCGAAATTTAACTGGTGATAAGGTAACAAATACCTCCCAAGTAAGGTTTCCCTCGTATGTATAGGTGAGGATGGGATTTTTAGCATGTGAATGTCCCAAAAGACGCGACACATAATTTCTATACTATTATGAGTACTGAAAGGTGGTAAGGTGGTAAAAAGTTGGAATCTAGAAATCAAAGCATAAATTGAGAAAATTATACGAAAAATTCGCTCCAAAGATTTCCTTGAAAGTTTCACTCATTCTCATTCTTTGATAAAAATTTTAATGTGTATAACTTTAAGCCGGATCCATCAATTTTCTCAATAAGTTTTATTTTTTTCATATTTTCTCACAAATTTAACGAAAATAATTTGTTATTTTTCTCTGTAAGAGAGGCAATTTTGGAATTTTAACAATTTTTAAACGAAATGTGAACTTAAATAAATGAATAGATTTTTGTAAATTTGTAAATTCCACTACCTCTTCCTAGCACAAGTCCTGTTTTGTTCCGATCTTATTGATTTTCTGAGGAACTGAAATTACTAGTTTTTAGGTAAAATCTTTTGAAGTATCTTGATTCGTTTAGCCTCTCAAGTAAGATGGATATATATAAATTGTTTTATCAAAGCCTTTGTTGGAGATGTAAAAGCTCACAGTTTAATCTTTCATGTATGCAATTTTCACGGTAATCCAATCGAATTTCTCTACGATGTGATACTTTATGATGAATTTAGAACGCGAGAGCAGATTGCTTAAGTTTATATCATGACCAGACACAACAATAGCGACGAAAATGCGATCAAAAAGGCTGGAAAAATTATTTCAAGAAAAGAGTAATTGGATAAAATTAGTGGAAATTTTAAAGTGTTGACTTTTAATTAACGATCCTCCAAACAATAATTGGATCAGCACATTGATTAAAACAATCGGTTCCCTGACCTACGATAATATTAAAAATCTTTTATAAACTCTTGATCATTGGACGCTACCCTTTGATGCACACAAACCAAAGTGGATGATAATCGAATAACGGAATAAATTAGACATGGTCATTCAATGCGAGTCAGAATCTGTGAGACAATTCTCATTGATACCTCACAAAACAAGCAAGGCATGCAAATTTTGTTGGTTCCTGGATAAGAGCCTAAAGGAAGCGAGTATCTATAGATTTTAAAAATCCAGTCCCGAAAGATCGTAGGTTCTTCTATCACGACGGCAACTAAATTTCTAGGACTATATAGATCCTCATTGGAATAGTCAAGGCTCACATATTTGGTTGTGTGAAAATTCGTAAAAAGTTCTTCAGTAAATGAACATAGAAAATCAAAAGATCAACACGCCAGACTAAATAAGAAAAGATGTAATTTATCCGCCGAAAATACATGGTATGAAATAAGAATAGAGCCGCTAAGGTCATACAGAATTCAGAATATAGAAGGATCGAATTTTATGTTGAATACAAGCGTAGATGGTTATTGTTTTTCTTTATCTGATACAAACGGGCTTCATCAACCTTATAGAGGCTAAGTTCCTCATGTTTTCAGTGATTAAAAATTTTGAAAAGACATCCCAATATTGAATATTGAAAATATTTCGGATCTGCATTTATTTTAAAATTCATACTAACAATATCATATTCCGATTTGCATGAAAACCTAAAACTTCAAATAATTTGAAGTATGTAGAGTGAAAAATGTTTGAATAGTCTCTCGTTGATCGATTCGAAGTCGGCTTTCAGCTCGAGGGTATCTCATTAACATGATGTATATAAATTATCAGTTTTCACTCGCTTTATGTGCTTATGTGACTCTAAAAATTCCCTATGACTATGAACTCACGAATCCAGTTTTCCACTTCGAAGCATTTCGTGATAAATATGATGGGTTCGAAAACCTATCAACTATATTTCTTCCCATATCCTTGATTTATTAACCGTGTTCTCAAAATAACATCAAAAAAGAGAGATTCAGTCAATGAATGAAACCTGCCATTTTTATATTCATTGGCTCATAAGTCGATGTAAAGTTACTTTCTGGGTCTGCATCCACTTTGAATAACTTGTTGAGATTTTCTCAAACTATTGGTTTCTCAATAGTGTGAGCGTTGAGTAGATTTTGAGTGCCGTAAGAAACATTCATTTCAAGTTTTCAAAATGGAATATTTTTTCTTCTTATGAAGACGATTCAGGCACAACTATTTCTTATCGATTTATCATTGGAGTATCGATATGAAAATTATTCCAGAGTTTTCAATATTTCGTAACATTCGAGAACGCTAATTTTTTTGTAAAATTCCATTCATGGCCCTTTAATATCCACTTAATTCTTTGCCGTCATCATTAAATTTCGCCTTCATAGGTACTCTAAAATCTCTTTTGTGGGGTGGAGCCTTAATAATATTCTAAATTTTCAGATTCTAACTGGTCAAAAAAACTATCAACCTCTCAAAGATGTAGAAAAACCCAGTTGTTATTTGGATTAAATTAATATCTTTTGGTGTTTTAGGGGATATAAAGTAAAATTATTTTTCATACCTATTATCATTGTGGTATATATCATAGTTAAGTTATGTTTTTTTACGCTGAATCTATGGCTCCTAAAGAAAGTATCCATTATTATTACGAGTTTGCGCGTAGTTTCCAATGGCCATTTCTTGACATACGCGGATAAAAAATATAATTTTACCCTCAATAAATTCCTACCGAAAGTTATCATTTGGACGCATTCTCTTCTCTGTGGGATATTTAAATACCACCATTAACATCTTTCGTTTTATAATTTCTAAATTTAAGATTTACAAGTATTTTCATTTATAACAGGCCCAGATAATAAAATTGGCATCGAAATATCTCTCATGTAAACAATTTTTACGATTGCAGTTATAAGATGGACATTTACTTAACTTGATATCCGAGCTCGATGAAAATTGTAATATTATTTAATAAAAGATATACAGATAATCTATTTTTCAATGATTGGTGGGAGATGATTGAAAAATAAATCAAAAGAAGAAATAAAATGATTTTCGCGCATGTTTTCATGAATGGGAATGTTTGTTAGCGTAAACGCTTTTATTAATTTTAAATGAGAAAAATGTAAAAATTTCAAAAATTATTTTAATAGGTTTAAAAATAGGAAATTACTGTGAAAGTAGTTTTTAATATTTCGTTCGATTTCGGTTATTTTCATAACATTTTTATTTGTGACTGTGATAAAATGGTATATTTTTATTCTTATTAAAGGCAATAAAAATGCGCAAGGTTCAGCCTGCACCCTATAAAATAGGGTCAGAGAACAAGCCTAAGGTCAAAGTATCAAAGAAAAAACATACTTTGATTGAAGAAAATAAGAGGCGGTTTGGAATTGGTCAGTCCATTCAACCAAAGCGGGATTTATCTCGATTTGTCAAATGGCCTAAATACGTTAGAATTCAAAGGCAGGAAAAAATCCTGAAGCAGCGCCTCAAAGCTCCGCCGGCTGTGAATCAATTCAACGTTACCGCAGAAAAAAAACTATCTTCGATCCTGTTTAGATTTATGAAAAAATATAAGCCAGAAAATCCAAAGAAGAAGAGATTACGCCTCAAAACCATTGCCAAAGCTAAAATTGAATCAGAAAAATCAGGAAAACAACTCAAGCCTTCTTCATCGAAGCCGTTCGTTGTAAAATATGGGCTCAATCACGTCACTACTCTGATTGAGAAGAAAAAAGCTTCTCTTGTTCTTATCGCCCACGACGTTTACCCTTTGGAATTAGTTGTTTGGCTACCCGCGCTTTGCCGTAAGATGGGTGTGCCATATGTGATCGTGAAAGACAAGGCTCATCTCGGAAAGATTGTCAATAAAAAGACAGCAACTTGTCTTTGCTTTACTCGAATCCGACCGGAACATCAAACGAGATTTAACCTAATTCTCAGTACAATCGATTCTGGATTCAGTAAGAGAATCGAAGTGGCTAGAAAGAAATGGTCTACCCCCTTTATGGGGATAAAGACTCGGAGGTTGATCGAATCACGCTCCAGAGAGCCTGCACCAATTGTTGCAGTCGATTAAGATAAATTTTTAAAACAGTTTATATTTATATATAAATTATTTTCACGATTTTGCGTTTAAACAACAAAGATAAACCAAATCATTTCTCACTCGAACTTCTTTTGTTAGTCTCAGAATGTTTGCTGTAGCCGTCGGTATTTATGCCGTTTAATTGTTTTTGTTTAAAAATCTCGTGCTTTGCTTTTTTACAGTTACAATTTTAAAATTTACTTCGATAATAATTTTTAAGAATCTGATATCCCTATGTTTCGCTGTTCACTAATGCGTGTCATACATATCTTGAAGCGGTGTTTTGTTTAAACTATTAACCGAAATTCAGTTCTTAACATATACCACCCACTCTACCTGGTATCTAACTTTAAGTAAACGGGTTAAAATTCAAACATAAATTCGTATGTTTTTAAATCATTACTATAGTGTGGTTTTTAGATCACATTTATCTGCCTATTAATTTTTAATATGAAATATCACTTCTCGCTATTTATAGTTATATGATTGTCTTGTTTATGTTTGGAAACTTTCAGTTGTTTATTTTTTATATTTGTATATCATCTGCATATAAATATCCGAATAATATTTTTGAGACCGCGTTGTGAGACACTAGGCGAATGCTTATTCAAGTCAGTTTATTACCTCAACTCTCTTCCCTTCCTGCAGCAACTGATATGTTGAGTTAAGCAATGTAAGATATAGAATCAACTACATGTCACTCACGCCCTCCAATTATTATGGTAAAGTGTATTTGGAAGTATTTTCTTTGTAGATGGTCACTTATCTGCATTTTAATACATAAACAAATTAAATGTAAAGTAATAGACTTGTAATTTAAGTTAAATATACAATCTAGTTATATGACGGTTTGAACTAGTCTTATGCGTTAAATTTTCTTATTTGAAAAACTCTCTCAAGTTTTTAATATTTCAGCTTTGAGTGCAGTCAAACCTAAAGGACTATATCATTCGTAGACTAGAAAAAAGCTAAAATCTGTGAGATACAGAGATTATAACCCTCAAAAAGCCTAAAAGTAATGTAACTTATACTTTCAACTAAAATCATTATTTATGATTTTGCAGCTATGGTCAATAATATATTTCACGCGTTTTTGTTTCCAAGGTATCGGGACCATTAATAACAACGCACTTGCGTTTTAGAGTATCCTTCAAAAATTTTTTTGATATTTGAAAGAAGGTTCATCGGCCTTATGACGATTTAAATCTTTGACAAATTTTATCATTGCAAAATTAGTTAATGATATAATAATTTATTTGACCAGTTTTATATTCGCTCTTAAATTATATAGCGTCGGTATTTAACTCTTAGTACAATCAAAACAGTTATAAAATTAAGAAATTTTGATTTTAAATTGAAATATAAAAGATAGAAAAGAGTGGGCGCCACCTATGCGTTGAATGGTTGGTTCATAGGTATAACAATTAAATTGTAGGATATTGTGTGAAGTGCATAAGAATAGGTAAGCTTGGCCGGT
>JALDNG010001088.1:0-69109 GCA_024349245.1 Neodontobutis hainanensis | reverse complement strand
AACGTAAATTCTTTAATTTTAGTTATAATTATATAAAACACGTAAAAAATATTTCATGTTGTAATTATTCTTACAATCAATCATTAAACATGCAATTATTTAATTTTTAAATTATAAATTAGATATGATTTTTTCGTAATTATATCATTGTTGATAATAAATTTTTCATAGATAGTGCTATAAAATTTTAAAATTAAAAAAACCATACCCTAAATGAGCTAAAAGTTCAAATTTTAATTATTATTTTTTATTTATAGTGAATCTTCGAAGATATTTTACAAATTTTAATGCAAAATAATCGATATATGTTAAATTTAAGTAAATTTCATTTCCAAAAACAAAAAAACAAACACATCATGATACCCTGAATCTTCATTGAAGGAACCTGCACACGTAAGAGGGACATCCAGATAAAGCGAAATTCCTATGATTTTGTGACGAAGACGGAGAGCTCTCATCTGCAATCTTAACGAACAAAGCGATATAGTTTTTTCATGTTTTCAAATGTCAAAAGATAAGGTTGCCAATGTGGGAGAGTAAAGGGTACAAGTCACAAAACAACACCTCGTGTTTACACTGGGGCGATGATACTTAAGGGCAGTAAAGAATTACAGCGGAACATTGGAAGAAGAGTTTTAATGAAGAGGTTATGATAGATTCCAATTCTCTTCAAGAGATGCCCTGAAAATGCTAACTCATCATTATATAACAATAATATTGAATTCTGCAAAATAAATGGTCGATGTTAAAATTTATATTAAAATGAAAACTTCAATAAATGAATTTTTTTCATTTATAAACTCTATATGGGCAAGCTTCATTTAGATATTGTTAATCACATTACAAAAGTTTTAAAAATATAATATTTACTGAAGAACACATCGAAAAGTATTTTTTGATATTATATTACGTTTTAAGATATTCGACTTTATTTTAGCACAATATTTTCAAATGAAATATACAAAAATTATTTAAATTTATTTACATTGAGCGATTCAAATATATTTTCTATTCATGTCAAACAATCTCATCGTTTAAATTGTTGATCATTAAATATTTTTAGAAAAACAAAAATAACAATAAAAATGTTAAACTAACGAACAAAAATATGTTGTTTGGTATAATTTTAGTCTTAACTGATAAATAAATCGGATTTTATTTCATAGTTTATTTCATATTTAATCTACAATTGAATGATATTTGTAAGCATAGGACATCTATTTGTTATGATAATGTATTCAAAATAATCAGCCAATCAAAACTAAAATTTTTATATTCATGAAACGAACATTACTAATACAACTCGCCTGAGATTAACTATCAAAATTCTGTGCCACTTCAAATATATAATTGGTGTTATATCTCCATATATGATCGTTTGAAAATATTAAAAATGTTTCAACACGTTACTCATACTTATTAAAAATCAATAATACTTAATTAATTCTATATATAAAAAATAGTAAATAACCAGGAATATAATTCTTTGGATGAAAGGTTGTCTAGCATTCTCTTCCGACTAGATTAATTAAAACGTAAAGATTATCTGGAGACCAACATATATCTTTTCGACTATAATTAGAATTAAAAAATATGAAAGATTATATCGATCTAATCCGTAATATAGTTTACATTCCCTTTTAATTGCATTTAAAGATAAATATTAAGATTCCTATTAAAATAGTTTTTAATTGTTGAAATTATTTTCGAGATGTTATATTTAAAAAATTATATCAACTCGTTGTGTAAATAATGAAGAAACCAAAATAAAGGTTCATTACAGGATAAAATTTAAATCCACGATGCCTAATAGTCGTTAAAATAATTGTAGATTGTTTGAAGTGTGAATTTACTGACTGGTTGTTAAAATCATGACACATAGAGTTAACATCATTCTGTTTAAATAGTTGCTCATAATAATTTTCGAAAATGTTTTCTCAATGTATATTATACAAATTAAATAAAGGTTGACCATAAAAGTTTTTTAAATATTGAAATGCAGTGTATGAAAAGTATCAAAATAATTTAACCATTTAAACTGACTTACACTTCTATTATAGGTTATTATCTTCTTGTAGGTAATGTAGATCAAAAGTATGGCTTCGATACCTAAATCAAATTCACCAATAAATGGTGAAACGATGATTTTAAAGCAGTTTCCCCATGTTAATGAAAATGTTGCATGCTCCTATTGAACTAAGCATACATAGACTCAACAACACCTTATATTTTCACTTATTTCTCAAAAAATTATTCTTTATTAGAAGTGGCTAAGGCTGATTTTCAAATCCTTGCAGCAAAATAAAAGTTTGGTTATGAAATATTTCACAAAAAATACATATCTTTCAAATAAATTTATTTCTTATAAGTTTTTAATTATGTTAATTCATATCTATAAAGGTCGTAATTTGGAAACATAACGTTTGATCCCCATTCATATTACATTATTGATATCAAGACAAAATAATATTCATCTTCATAATAAAAGAAGTGTTTATAACAATAGATAATTCACCAGCTTCAGTATTTTAGGCACACTCAGATATATAACGCTCTGTAATATATAGTATCATAATGTTCAATTTATAATATCTTCAAACTGTGAGTTGAACCGTATGTCATTAGGTGCCCTGACACCCATCATAATTTTAAAACAAATAAATACATATAAAAGGGGATATGTAATACAGCGTTATTAAGACTTTCCAAATAAATGACACACGGATCTATAATAATGTATCCATGCGTTTTTATCTTAAATATTAATTTTATCGAGGATAACGAGACTTACGGTTTTATTCTTCAAAACATTTGTTTTCCTATTTTAATATCTGCAATATATTTTCATAGCTAAGACATTCCTCAAACAAAAACACTCAACAGCTTATGCTTATATCTTGATGGGACTTTGAACAAGTTAATACTTCTGTAAGCGTTAAAATGGTCTTTATTCACGAAATGAATGTTATGTATTTTGCAGGCTTCCGACACACCTGCGTTATTATTCATTGAGCAGAAGTATAACAATAACTCCTTTATTGCATTTAGTATTTGGTGCGTTGAATTCTCATAAACGTTTCAACTCAACTAACTTACGTTCATTATGTAAAGTATAAACTGTTTTTGTTTCTTAATCTATAAAAATTCATTTATGAACACGCTAAAAATGTTATAATTATTCCTTTTGATCTTACTGCACAACCAGTAGCTGTCTTTGATGAAAGATAATAATTTTGAAAATAATTTTTTCATCTTTATGTCAAAATATACTCAATGTTTTGTCCTATATCATTCAATAGATTAGCCTGAAATTCAAATATTTTGCTGCGATAAGTATTTATAAATTTGTACTTTTAAAGATGCTTTAAAACTCACAACACAAAAAATAAAACGATTTGAACAAAAACTTCTTGAATTAGTCGTCGGCAACCGTTTCAAAATTTTAAAATTTACCATCGACTTGTCATTTTTCAGATTCTGCAAGAAATAAATCGATTTTATCATAAAAATTAGCATTTTTCAAAAAAATCAAAAATATAACAATAACTTTTTCAGATTTTCAGTTAACAAAGTATAACTTTTAAGAATGCCGAAAAGTAAAGACTAACCGACTATAGGACCATTAAAAATGGTTATTATTCATAGATCCACATACAAAAATCCAAATAAAAATTCAAAATTCTATAAATCATTTTCGAAGTTGCATGGCAACAGAATATGATATAAGATCTCACAATATTCACAAGATTCCGATGTGCTTAATACGAAGCATTCTCTCTCCACAATTGCCTTAAACAATAAATAAACATATTTTTAATTGTTTTACATTCTAAGTTGTGTAATATTATAACATATTTGTTTATTTTCGATTTAAGTTGAAATATAATACCATAAAACATTAACTATCAATACAGTAATAAATTATATAATTTTATTTTTCAAAAACATAACACGTTTAAAAAAATTTATCTTGAATCAGTTATTAGTATTTTTAGATTATATATAATTTGAGAAAGAAATACCATAAATATGGTTAACGACAATAAGTATTTTTATTTTATTCTTATTAATAAGATGATATGACACTAAATAGTAATATAGCTGTGTTAGATCATACAATTCTTATGTTTAAAAGAATGCTAAACTGAATGGTTAGAGCGTGGATGATTATTTAGTTAGCCATTTCAATCATTTGAAAGTTCAGGTGTTCTAAACGTAACATAATCTTATAAGAAAGAAATACAGACCCTTGAACTCTCGCCAATCCCATACAAAGTAAGATATTTGGATTCCACGTAGTCTTTTTCATTACAATTCTTCAATTTATTGATAATTTTAAACCGTAACAATTATCTGTGAAGATGATCGATTGATGTCAAATGAGGTTATATAGTCTAGATCTGTATGAATCTTATCTATAAAATAAATAAATAAAATACTGATAATAGACAAGTTTTTGGAATCATAGAGATAAATGTTTGATCCATAAAAATATTCATTTAAAAATTTGTTATATTCTGATATTTGATATTGTTTAATTCTCTTAGTATCAGCACGACCTTAAATAAATAAATTTTTACATCCAATTAATAATTCATCATTGTATGTACGTTTAATTGAAACACCTTCGAATTTATCATATTCATTCATAAGTTTAAACGTTCTTAAATCGTACTATTTCTTTAAAATGATTTTACAATGGCATTCTTTAATAAAATCTCCATGAATGATGGTAAAAATAGTCCAGATAATGTTTGAAACGTGTATGGGAATTGATAAATCTTTTTCATGCTTCTTGTACAATATATGACACCATTCCATAGTATTATATTATCAGATTGATTGATATCTAGACTGTTTCTACAAAAGCTTTTATTTTGGTCTTTATCAGAAACACTCAATTGTATTCGATTATATTCAAGATCAAAAACCTATCATTTATTTTTCATTACATCTAATCTCCAATTATTATAGATCCCAACAATGTGTTTTTCGTCGTTAAAAAACCTTGTCGAATTTACATTATCAAATATCGAATGAAGGCTAAATTAAATGCATATGAACTTAGAATCGAAATTTTCGAATGTTTTACAAGATTTGTATCTGAAAACGACCGATTGATCTCTGATGTCTCCATCTAATGGCATTCCACATATCGCAATAAGGTTTCCACTCTTTTTTTATACTTATAAAATTTACTCTTGAATCATCGATGGTTTTAAAATATCGTGAATCCATATATTTGTAAAATATTTCTTTCCCATAGATTAATGAAATCATTTCTGAATGACAAGAAATAATATTATCATCAAACTTATTTCAGAAAAAATAAATACCAATAACTTTGAAACATCAACATTTAGAATCAAAAATTTGATGATTTTCATGAATTTATATCTTTAATATAAATTTTTAAAACCTCTGCTCGATATTTGACAATTTCTGAGTGTCTTTATTTCTTAAATTCAATGTCTAAGGGTTTACCTCTCGTGTTGGAAATTATTACGGTTTTGATTTATTTTATGAGTTTTTTTAACATTTCTAATAATACATATGATATTACAACTGTGAGGGAATACAGTCAATAATATTCAAATTACTTGATAATTCTGCTGATTTTCGAGGATAGGACTGATTTCTATTAGGCGTGCATTTTTATATTCATGCGTCTTTTGTAAAAACGAATCTTTAAACCTGTTCAGAAATTTCTTCATCTGTGTGATTTGTTTTTTCAGAATCTTCTTATAGTAATTATAATGACGATTTCAGCGATAGATAAGCGGTGTAAAACAAAAGTGAATTCATCAGTTAATGATAAATATCAAATAATTTTGATTAAATATATAATTTAGTTCAAATATGAAATATTTGGTGAACATCGAAGGTACAAACTATTTAAAAATAAACCGCTTTATTTGAAAGCTTTTTTATTTTAAACACAATATAACTCATAATAAACATATTTATTGATGCAAAACAAAACGAAGATATTTATAAAACTGTTCTTAATTTAATGAGAATATTTTTTTCTAATAAAGAGAGAGTTATATTCATTCTTTTAAATATCAATCATCCAGGATAATGATGAAAACTTTCACCAGATACAAACATTTATTAAAAATATTTTAGAAGTTATAACAAATGGTTAAAATTTTAAGAATTAAAAAAAATCATACGATTAAAATCGTGTAAAAATATCAATTTTATCAAAATTTTTCACATTATTATTTTGAAAAATTAAGGTTTATCAAATGATTCAAATTTTTATACATTTACATGCCAAATATCATCAAAATAATAAAACACATTTTTAATCTTTTAAACAAATCAGTTACAATCGCATCGTATATTTTAAAAAATATTCAAGATAAATATAAAACCCATCATTTTTATGTTATGATTCTGAGATGTGTGAAACTTTTTTATTCAAAAATTACATATTTACATAGAAATAGAAAATTAAAAAGCTTTATTCCAGATATGTAATCATGACAAAATATTATCAGTTCATTTTATATTTTTCACTTTCGTGTAAATATCAATGCTATTAAAGTGATTTTTATTTTGACGTTCAATAATATATCAGTTAAAAAGATGATTTTTAAATAAACAAAAATTTAAACAGGAGCAAATAAACAACAAATTTATCAATATAAATTCAGGAGTATATACTCTTTCAATTATTAAATTTTATCCGATAAAATAAATTAAAATGTATTGTCACTTATGATTCGATCAGCTGTTTTTAAATAAATTAAGTTACATTTAATTTTATGAAGGTGAAAAAATATTGCATCACCCAATAAAGATTCCAAATACAAAGATGATCATATATTTCTTTAATCTTAATTGAACTACAACAGATAGATACCAAAAATAATAAACGATGCCTTTTATGTAAAAATTAAGAAAATAACCATTTTTAAGTCAGGTTTATAATTTATTAACCAATAGAGATTTTTCAATTGCTATAAACTATGTATGGAAATAATATGGATGCAAATAAAATATAAGAGAACTATCTATTTATCATATCATATAACACCACTTAAACCTATGGACATATTTCATAAATTCTGTTTTCAAGGAAAAATCATAATGAAATTATCAGACATTACAGAACAAAAATCAATGAAATTGTTGTTAAAATGCCAATAACAAAATAAATTCAATTCGAGAGATTTCCAGAATTTAATAGCTTTATTAAAAAAATATTCAAGCTATTTTATGGCATTAGCGATTATCATGTTAAAAATTTCGAATGAATAGAAAGTTAAACGATTCTATATAATTTTTATGATTTTTACAAATTCAAAATTTTGATTGTTTTAAATTTATAATTTATTTGTATCTAACCAAAATTCATATTCACACACGACCAGGTATAAAAAATTTTCTTTTTCTTTAAGATTCATATGCGATAGAATCTTAATCTATTATTTTTGAGATTACATTTCTATTAAAATAAAAATAAATAAATATTAAGCTAAATCCTATTTTTATTTGAATCAAAATTATAAACTACATTTTAAATAATTCAGAAATTTATTAATTTTAAACAAATATATCGTATTAATCAATTTGTAATTTTTAAATGCTTTAAACAATTTTATCATTGATTAATGAAGTGGAAATTAAAAATATTTACAGACTAACAAAAATACAAATAAATTTTTGTAAAATTAGGATTCGTGAAATATTTTGGAAATAAAAATCATAATCAATAAATTAAACATAAAAACAATGAAAATTTTCTGCTTTCCCAAATGAAGCATTTGAAGAAATCAAAATATAATCTAACAGCTGGATTTTTAAATTATGGTCATTAGAAGCCCACAAAAATTATAAAAATTCAAAATATACATTGATATAAAAATTTAATATTTGAATATTTTTGTTTAAAATAATTTTGAATACGCTACTTGGTTTTAATTTTCTAAGATTTTTCAAATTATGGGTACATTTATAAAAAACCACAATTATGATTCACAAATCAATTTTTAGGTAAATTTATTTTTATAAATTTATTGATAATTTCATTTCAAGGGGAATGTGTGTATTTAGCTAAATAAGAAATAAAAAGATAACGACATAATTATGATTAAATTCATATATTTTGAACAAAAATTAAAATATGTATCAAAATACAATAAATTATTTTATTTATTAGATATAAAAATGAAATGTAATGAAAGGTGAATTGGTATCATCTTTCAAAATCATATATGGAATCTTCACCAAAAGTTGGTTATGCACAGTATTTAGATTAAATAATTTTATAAATATTCCAAAATCTAATTTACGAATTACATTTTTAAACTGAAAATAGAGTTTAATTTATAATACATAAATATTAAACGTATATTTATCATAACCATTATACACATAATTAACATATTCGCATCTTTATCATTTCATGTCAGATAAAACACAAAGATTTTGGATTTCTAAATTATTGTGATATTTACAGAAATATATTTAACTTTATTTGAAAATAATTTATTCATCCTTTAATACTGAAGATGAAGTATTATCAAATATTTGTGAAAAATCTTTCAATTTAACGAAAATTTAAATTGTCTAACTTTTCGATATTTAAATATCTTATTTTATTAATTGATTGTAAAAAAAGTTACATTTATAGACTGAAAAATATTTAAATTATCAAATTTTTGGATTAAAAACATGAACTATTATTTGATTTGAAATTTTCATAGATTGTGATATAACCTGTTTAAAAATTCTAACTCACACCGTATAAAAGTAAAATATACGTAATTCGCATTTGAGCAGTTTTACAGTATTATTTTGTTGAAAAAATAGTTTAAGGGTTAATAAATTAAAATGATATGATTGTTATTTTAACTTTAACAGATTTGGTTGAGAAATTTTAAACATGATAAAATCAATTTATTGTAAGATTAATTGAGTTTTTTGTGAAGTTAAAAATATTTTAATCTTTAAAATGCGAATATTTAAAATTTATTTGAGATAATATTTCAAAGTGCATTTTCATATTTGATTCCTACCTTGTGAAGAAACACTTAACTTGAAATTTTTGAAGATTTTGTGAATTAAATGAGTTGAATATTTCAAAAATTTCCTCAATTCGATACAATCACAATTTAGAATATTTGTTTGAAGTAACATTCTGAATAATTTTTTGAAAAACAAATTCATACATGACAATTGTTTTATAGCATATTCGCTTACTGTCATTAATAGTAAACATTTAACAGAGCAAACATTTTCTTTCATATGTGATTTTGATTTAAAATTTTGAATAATTTTATCAGTTATATAAATCAAATATGAACTATCGATCATTTCATGTATGATTTCTTTTGATAAACCATCATTAATGCAGATATTTATGCTATATTTATCTTCATGGTAGAATTGTTCGTCAATTTTATCTGAGACCATAAATCGATATGCATGTTCAACTGAAGGGAATGCAGAAATCAGTAAATCCAAAATTAATTCAATTGGTATATTATTTGTACCACTCAAAATAAAGTTTATATCACAAATATTTTTAAATAAGTGTATAAAATTATTATTAAACTCATCCAACGATGGAAATGAATAATAAGCTTGAATCAATAATACTTTGCATTTATTTTGGAAAAATAATAAGAATCTAATTATCCATATCCAAATTTTATATGTTTTTCTGAATATATTTTGAATAAATACTCTGTCTCACTTTCTTGCAATAATGAACAACCCAAACGGAGAATAATTATAAATGTTTCGAAACATTTAGAATTGCAAATTTCCTAAGGTTTGTAAATTCACAATAAGATAATATTGCAAAATAAGCATTCAAAAGTGAATATTAGAAACCGTAAAAATGTGTCCCAGCTTTTTTAATCTCAATAAAGAAATGTGTTCAAAAAGAAATTTATTTGTTCATATAAATTGAAATGTAAAAACTGTATTTTAAACGACGAATTTATAATGGGTTAATTTATTAAATTCGAAGCTGAAAAAATGGAAAATTATATTTTTCATATATTTTATAATTATGTTTCAAAAAAAATTAAAGAATATTTTAAGTTGATATTTTCAGATCGTATTCTCGAATACGTGTAGGCGATAGAAATTATCCTAATTAAGTCTGATTTTTCTGATTAAAAAAATAAAATTTTCTTATTTGTAGGAAACCTAAAATATTCTTATGATTATTCAAAATCAGGAAATGATTCGATATCTTCAAATATTAAAATTAAGGTTTTTAAAATATTTATACACTTTTTTATTATTTACAAGCTTAATAGGATCATAAAATAAAACAAATTTAATGCTTAAATATATGTGATGATTGAAATCATGAATATTTATTTTAATGGCGTTTATGAATTATCGTATCTGTTTATAAATGCATTATATAACCAATTTTAGAGAAAATTGAATTTTGCTTAATTTATTTATTGTAAACATTTTAAAAATAAATATTTCTTTATAAAATTTAGTTAATTTTAATTTTTATTTATGTTATCAAATTTAGAAGCTTTGTTTATGCTGTTCATTTTTTTGTATTTATTAATCAATAAATATGAACACATCGATCAGTGTTCCATTAATGATAATGTAGATAATTTTCATTTTAGAAATAAGATATATGACATTAGCAAGGTATAAAAACAAAAGAACTAAAGGAATTATAAATTTCAAGTGTTTTTTATGTTAGAAAATTATTTTGTAAATATATTTGTAAATTTATCAACATTTTATGCTTTGAGATTTTTATGCAGAAAATCTTTTTTATGAAAATCCGGGTGAGAACATACTTTTATTTCTGTCACATATAAAAATTTAATTTTCAAAAAGTGTTTTGTTAAATCTATTTTTTTCATTTATCTTTAAAATAAATAAATTCCATCATATAGAATTTTATTAAACCAAAAATTACCTGGAATATTAAGTTTTGATTCTTGTTTATTTTTGAAATTATTATTTTTATTTATACTTAATCTCTTTAAATTTACTTTGATTTTAAATTAAAATTTTTATTTTACGAAAACCATGTAAAAATTAATCCCATTCTGTGTTTGGTGAAAAAGTATGAATTTGGTGAAATACCGACAAAATGAAATTATGTAATTTATCGAATTTTATAACTCAACAACATTTAAACATAGTTTCCGAAATATAATATTTTGTGAAAAGTGAATAATTATTAAAAATTGTGAAAATTTGAAAGTTCGAAAATAAAGTAAACTTGTATTCTCAAATGGAGTTTTATATTATAAACAGAAATTAAATTTTTTATGCTATCATAAAATTGAAATAAACTGAAAATTTAGTATTGTACATCCAAAAGTTATATTTTTTATAAATAAAGAGACATAAGTTATTATTCAAAGAAAATAATTTTTTTCAATCAAAATGAATATTGTGTGATTTTGAAATAAAGTAACTTTAAATATGAACCTAAATACAAATAGAATAAGTTCTGTTAATTTCCATAAGAAATCAATGTTTTCATTTTAAAAATAAATCAATTTAGTAGAATTCACATCAATTAACATTAACAGATCTAAATTGTAATATACCATGATTTTTTATGAGTTAAAATGTTTTAATATTTAAGTATAATTTATATAATGTGTAAAATAGTTATAAATGTGATTATGTATAAAAATCTGTAAATTATTAACTCTCTGAGAATATTTAAAAGAAAATTATTTTCATACATTTATGTCTACTACGAGTAAATATTAGTTAATAATTTTATTTAAAAACGGATATTCATAAATATTTATGAGATTTTAAATTATTAGTCCGTTTATATTTGCCAATGATATAGTTAAGATGAACGTAAATGGAGACTAATTTATTATTTTCAAAAAGAATAGGTGTCACATATAAAGTAAAAGATTTATTTTGTATTTATTTTTGAGATATTTTACAAGTTTAATTGGTATAAAAATTTAAGATGTAAAATTAATTTTAAATGAATGGCATTTTAAAATTGGAAGATAAAAAATATAAAATATATCAGATTGACAAAAATAATCTGGTTGACATGTAGGATTTTAAGGTTAAACGTTTAAAATTAAATAAACTTTCATTTTTTAACTCGTTACAAGTATTTTTCTCTTTTTGAATTCAAAATATTCTAATTACATTGATTTTTAAGATTTTTGGGTTCTTTCACGAATAATAATTTTACAAAAATGATTTACACAATATTTCATCTTTATTTTTGTCACTATAGGAGTACATAAAATAATTTTCTGACTATCTTTAACGAGAACTAATATTTGTTTGGAAACAGCGCATAACGCAGATGAATAATTCAAAATAAATTTTCACAATTTTATCTACATTTTTATCATTAAAAGATTAATATTAAACTATCACTGTCTTTTAAAATAATTTAATTCAACTATTTTTGACATAATAACAATTTATATATCGTATCTTTAAATGTGGAAGAGATAAATTTTACCACATATATATCACAGATAAAATTATTTGATTTAATCATAATCCGAGAGATAAACATTAAAATAGGTTTATAAAAATAAAATGAACTTTTCAATATAAAAATAAAAAGATAAATTTTCATACCACATTTTGTAAAATATAAGGAAAGATTTTTTCGTATGATTTCGAAATATTATGATATTTACATTTAAATTTCACGACAAAATCGATTTTATAGTATATGGTACAGTGTCAGGGTATTCATAAAAATACTTATAACAGCCTCGATAATACAATAAAAGGTTTTGGTTAAGCAAAATACTGAAATATTAGATCTACTTATATCTATTTCACCAAAAATAAATAATCTCAGAAAAGAATGTGTGAAAGTACAAATTTACTTGAAGAAATAAAGTGGACTAATACGACATTCTGGTTTATAAATCATCATAAGGATGAAATTATAAAACAATTTTATAGCTAAAAACTTTTTCATATTATTAGAATTAAAATATTATAAATCCACTTAAATTTTAATTTTAAAATCTTCATAGTTTTTAAATAACTGAAGGATGCTCATAAACTTTCAAAATGATAATTTATTTTTCATTGATAATTTCATAAGATTCCTAGTTTATTTATTTCTGATTTTGGTTTATAGTATTGATGATTTCAATTATCTGCAAAATATAATTTGTGATTAAATCCAAAATCTAAATAGCAAACCTATTTATAAAGTTACTTTGATCCTTCTTTAAATTAGTTACATTCATAGAGTGGTGAAACACGAAAAATAATTTTTATGTTTAAATATGAATGAAAACTACAAAATTTAAAAAAATGATCTTATAAATAATATATGAAAAAATTAACCCATTAATGAAGCAACTAAATCTGCAATATAGTCAATAACATTCAATAAATATAAATATTTTAATCAATTAAAATGAAAAAATATTAAAATATTATGGTATAAATGGTAATGGAGTTTTTTTATTTTTAAAATTAAAATATTATCATTATTACTCTTATAGAATGAAGTGGTCCAATAAAAATGTTATTTCTTATTTTTAACCATAGATTTTTCATAATATAATTTCCACTTTAATGAGTGATATAATATTTTTAAAAAAGGCACAAAAATTTTAAACCTTCATCTTAAATTTTAATATGATTTAATAATATTATGAAGTTGAATTATATTGAATAATGTGATCCATAATAATCAAGATAAACTATATTTGAATTTTTGGTGATTTTTTATCTCTGATAAAACGAGTTTTAACTCTTATTATTTTTATCATTAATCGATTGCTAATAAAGTAAAAAAGTTATCAAATAAGATATTCATATTGTATAATTTCCATTTACCTGGAATAAAGGGTGTTCAGAATGAAATTTTTTCCTTCGTAAAAAATTAAAAAGTGATTCAAGTATCGTGTCTGAAACATTCCCTTTTTGAAGAAAATCCTTTTGTAAAAATAAGGGATATTTTGGATAAAAATCAAGAACTTTTGATTGAACTGTTTTAATTATGACTTTGAGGATAAATTCTGAAGTATCTTTGACATAAGATATATTCTGGTTCATATTCATGAACTAAACATGTTTTGATAGGTGAATTGATCATTATTTTTGACCTCTTGAAAGTACTTAGATTTATGGGTCTTCGTTTATTTAAATAATCACCTTCAAAATAAAATTTCTAAGTCCATCCAACTTCGAGAAAATTGAAAAACATTGAGAGTATTCAAATAAATTTAGTAAAAGTTGGGTTGGAATAAATTGATTATTATCAGCAGGATAAAATATGGCGTAAAGTATTATTCCATCAACATAGCTTATAGTTCTTTGAAGAATCTATTGTTCATACAAATTACATGTATAATAATTTCGTGTTTAAGTGATATTTTATGAAAAAGCTCCACAACTATTATAGATGAGGATAATGAATATGGTATCGTAAAAATAACATTTGCCCATTCACATTCAAGATATTTTTCAAATAATTTCAAATGATCAGCCATATCTTTTAAAATCTATTATAGTTAGAGTAACAAACGCATAATCCCATGCCAATTATTGAGTCTGACATGGAGATATTTGGATCGATGCACACGTGAATTAACTCTAAAATATCAACTCTGCCAAAGATTTCAGATGCCTAAAATATCAACTTTATTAAAACATAAATATTTTTATAAATTAAAAATAATATGTTAAAATACTAGATTAAACTTTTAACTTCTCTCTATGGGAGATTTAATAAATTTAAAAACCTTACATGATTTTTAAAAAGATACAAACTTTAATAAAATACCAATGTAAAATTTAATTTAAAATATTTGAGTTATTTAAATAGCACTAAAAATAAAATTTATCATTTAGGAAATACGGTACGATCATATATTAAACCACTTAATGTAAACTGTTCATGAGTGTACATTTTTGATTTTTATTTCATATTTATGAAACAATGATTGCTAAATCTTAAAAATATATTCTTCTTGTTTTCAACCATATAAAAAACTATGTTTTTTCTCTGAGTTTTATGTTAAAATATTCTTATATGATATATATCAGATAAAACAAGATGAGATTGAGTCGCAATTATATACAAGATAAACTAAAGAAATCACGATAAAGCTATGGAACAAATAATTATATGGGAATATAAAAATCTAGTCTTCATAGATGTGAGGGATCTGAGACAATACAAATTCAACTTAATTTATTCTGCAATGTTAAATTTTAAACATGACAATTAAGCTTTGGATATTAAAAAAATAATTTTTTTATACTTTTGTAATTTAAACTTATCTACAGATTAAAAATATGATTTTGTTAAAGTTTGGATTTTCATGAGAAAAGAAATAATGTATACTTAAGATGATAAAATTGCAATATATGATTAAAATTTTAAAAACATAGAAAATTGAGAAAAATATGTAGACTTCTGATAAAAATTAAAATAAAATGAAACCATAAGTAATAAATTGAATTGTTCTCTATTTTAAATTTTTGAACGATGAATGCCAATCAAAATAAATATCTTAATCAATTAAATTCTGTAAAAACTCAGCAATTTTCAAACCTTTTCAGATGAATTAGAAAAATGTTCAAAAAAATTTTTGACATTTTTACACCCATTTAACCCTTAGGGATTGAATGAATCTTATTCAACAATTTTATATTGAATTCCGAAATGATGATCTTCAGATATTCATTAAAGCAAAATAGATTGGTGTTTATAATTTAATTTTGGTGTAAAATATTATTTCAATAAAATAATATAATAAAAATAAGGTTTTTACAATTTATAACAGATGAAAAGATAATTTCAAGATGAAAACGTAATTTCTGTTAATTTATGAAAATTTGAAGCAAAGAATGCTTTTAAAAGCTTGTAATTTTACATTTATAAATATTTTGTTTGCAATTACGAACAAATATATTCAAAATCTTATAATTGTGTTTTGAATTTAAATTTTCATTGATGATCTTATAGTCGATAAATTATAATTGTTTGAAAATCAAGTCCTATTTTTACTATCTATTGTTGATGATTAATTATATTCTGAGTTTGTTGACTTTAGTTTAATTATGATTTCAAAATTTTTCTTTTGAACGTTCATTGATAAAATCTAACTGAACTGTATTAACCAATGGTATAATAAGTTGCATTAATGGCAGCTAAATAATAAGATTATTATTTATATGAGTTTATATGAGTAAAAAACTGGTAAAATATAAATTGAGCATCTATAAACATGTATATTCATTCACATGAATTTTCATCATTTATGTATACTAAAAAGATGAGTAATTTAAAATTTAGAAGACTCATATTACTCGCAATAAAAATTTTTTGAAAATTTTGAAAGCGAATAAAATATCTAAAATGATCTGGTTATAAATATTTCTGTATTAGACAGATCAATTTATAAAAAATGTGAAAAATTATACTGTTATAATTTTTAGAAGTTAATAGTGATTGAAAATCTAAATTTGATAAGTATTAAGACTATTTAATGTGTATGCCTTTCTAAAACATACAATGAATAATTCCAAATAATATTTGCGAGAATAAATCACTCAATGACAAGAGTATTTAATTCTTATATTTTTAAAACCAACTTATAAAAATCGCGTGAATTAAGCATAAAAATTAATTTAAATAAATAAACTATTTATCCATTGAATAAAATATTTGGTCAGTATGATATCAGATTTTTATTATAATTTTAAATATTTAATTTGAATTAAAATCGAATTGGCATTATAATATTTTTTGAAAGAAAATCCATTTATAAATTAATCTATACAGGTTTAATCTCATGAAAAACGATGTGTAAGATTGATATATATATTATTTGTGTAAATATATTTAAATAAATGTTAAAAATCTCAATTATAAACGTTTTATTGAATTTTCAAACTTATGAATGTCAACAGACATTGTCATAAGAAAAATCAGATTTATCAATTTTCCAATCTTTTCATGGAAATAGGTTAAATGTTATGTTTTATTTGTCGTCAACGAACGAATGTCAAATAGAGGATATTTAGTTTCAATGTTAAGAAAAAGATATTGAATTCACCTGATCTATCGAAGTATTTTAAAAATATATTTGATATGTTAGATATTTAATCTTTTCGAAAAATTTAGGTTAAGATATATCATTATAACTACTAATATAAATGAAGAATAGTAATTGTTATCTTTCTATGTATCAAATGATAGTTAAATTACTTTAATGTCATATAAAGAAAGAAAATTGAACGTTCGTTTTGGAAAGAACAATTAATTTCATTTAGATATATTCGAAGAAATGAGGTATTTGTCAATGCGTTTCAAAAATTATTTTATGAATGATAAACTTAAAAATAAATTCATGTTCTTCATCAATAAGATTTTGAAAACTACAAATTTTCTGTTGGTTATAATAATTGGAAATAAAATGAGAATTTTTCTGACCAGTTATGATTACTGATTTATAAAATTTCATTTACATTTTATAAAATTTCTAACATATCTGTAAAATGTTAAACCATATTATACGATCATTATTAAGAAAGAAAAGAATGCTCATATTTAATTTATTAATCTAATCTTCGTGCAAAATGTTAAACATCGAGGCATATAACAATAATATCTTACGTAAATGATTTGTTTTAAAAATATAAATGTATTTAATAATATTCTTACAATTTGATGCTTTAGAAATAAATAGACTGTGGCAACCAAATGAAAATGTTTTTCATTTTGAATGTCAACTTTATCACAACTTATACATTTTTTAAATCGAATTCTTTTATTTTACTTTCATGATAAGAATTTTTTGAAATATAATCTAAATATATCTATGATTTAAAACTTATAATGTTTGAACAATAACTATCATAATTTTCATAATAAACTGTATTTACGTTCAATGAAGTAAATATCATTTGAATAATGATAAAGACCTCGATAAATTTACTATTTTACCAATGAATAGATTCTGTCTTTAAATTTTGACATTCTTTTATCTTTACATGAAGCCACCTGAAGACATTCTTAAGTTAACTCAATTATCTACTTGCTGAAATTATTGATATTTTGTTGTCATATAATATCGACAAATCGAATATTTCTGATATAATTTGACTAAATTCTTCGTCAGTGAATATTTCAAAGAAAATTGTTGTGTAAAATAATATTTTTAATCCCAAAAACAATCGATCCTCATCTTCATGTCTTTTGTAACCAACAATGGAGTTCATAAAAATCTAATATTTTTTAAAAATAACTTGTTTGTATTTCTCTTTTGATATTTCACATGAGAGAATTTTATCAAGTTCTAGAGTCCATATATCTATGATCATAATTTGATAAAATATTATAGTTGTATCGCAAATATGTAAATAATCGATTATGTTCATCTACATATTTTAAATATTTACAAAATAAAATAAGGGTACACATATAGCAATAATTAAAAAAGTGAAATTTGTGAAAAAATCAACACAACACGTTCTATAATTCTAAAATAATAAATTGCCAAATTTTAATCAATCAATGTTTGTTGAATTACATATCTACTATGAAGATAATCTGAGGTATTTTCCTCAATTTGTAAAAATAAAATCAATCATCTTATTATTTAAACAAATATGTTTTAATTTTAAGCTCTTTAAATATTTAAAATATTTATGAATTTAATGTTCGATCAAAATAAATTTTGATAATAAATAAAAATGAAGAATAAAATTTACAATGCTCTGAGTGTAGCCTCGTGATGTATCTTTTAACAAAACCACCAGAGAATGATTCAACTGAATATCCATTTTCGATCGAAATTCTTAAATTTTATTCTAAATGGATTACGTGTCCAGAAAATCTTTGCATTCTATATCATCAGTCTCATCTAATTCGTATATATGTACTGCCCATTGACGAAAAATAAGATCCATAATATTAAAAATTAATTCGAGATTATCCGATAAAGTACTTATGGTTATTTTAGCCGCCCGCAACATCTCAAAATTAAAACAGCTGAAATATTCTAAATCAATTAAAACGTATAAGTGAAAACTGTTTCAATAATATATATATTAATGAAGTCAAATATTCAATTTGATATGAGATCAAATTTAATTTTTAATTTACAGATTAAATTAAACCCTTTTATGATGACCTTAAAATGATCATTCATATTTAATATACAATTCATGAATATTTATCTGATTAAGTTTCTCAAAAGATGTTAAAATATGTTTTAATTATTTTATCTATGTTCGATTTTAACCACATATATGAATATTTGATACATATTAAAACTGTAATTAAACGTTAGAACAATACATTACATTGTTATTACTCTAATTTAAAATAAGTCAGACGATGTATAATTTTTAAAACTAAATTAAGTTAAGAATTTAATGTTGATGAAATGATCTACGCGAAAAACGTAAGAATTCATCAGCTAATTTTTAAATCAAAACAAAATTTTAATATAACACAACATAAATTATAAAAATTAAATAGACTGATTAATTATCCCCAAACGCTCAAAAAACATAAGTACTTATGTAGGCTTACTGATTTTTTGTTTAAACAGGATATAAAAACACGAAAAGTAACCGTTGCTATAATAGGGGGAGGAGAGGTCCGTGTCACCATATTCGACACCCAATGATTAAAAAGAACATAGCGGTATTAAGGGAGTAAAGCGAATAAATGATTAACATTGTAATGAGTATTTTACCTCATGATGTCACATAATCCACAACTGCTTCGAAAATTTACTTGAACTGTTTCATACATCACTGGGTTACAAAAATTAGTGTTTTAAAGTCAAATATATTTACTTTATTGTTAGTTTCTAGAATTAAACATATACGGTGGTTGTCTTGGGATGCACGTTCACAGGTAAAATCATTGAACAAAAAATGCGCCAAGTTTAAAATCGAATCATATGTCTGTCTTATTGAAAAAAATAAAACTAATATAGATAAATTATGAGCTCATTAATTTAATATTAATAAATAAAATAATAATTGTCACAATTTTGAAATTTCTGGTTTATAATTTTTTGAAAATTTATTTATAATTTGTTCATTTTCGAATCCTTACATAGTTTTTTTACTCTACACGTATTTAAGATTAAATAGCTCAAGGTATTATTTTTAATTTTACCGATCACAATTCACTATAATTTTAAATTTTTTTAAACTAAGATCACTCAGATTTTTATGACATGTATCAAAACGTATTTTGTACAATTCATTCCAACTTGATTCTTTAATTTTAAAATACCTAACTGTGTGTTTATTTATTCCTAACTTCCTGAAACCCGGATCCTGTTGAAAATAATCACACATGATGGTTTAGCATTGTTTACAGATAAATAATTTTATCAAATATCACACAAAAATTCGTGAAATTTCACAGAAAAATACTCTATCTATAGGGTCAATCGAGTTTAAAAAGACGGATTTTTGTAATTTAGGGTGAAAGGTTATGGAGAGCGATTTTCAGCAGTAATAACGAGATAATATATATCATTATTAAAAGGTAACTAATACCGTAGAGTTATAGTTTCTTTAACGGGTCGATTAGATGGTGATATTTTAATTACGCGAGTCTTACAGTAGTGGTTACCTAGGGTTTAAAGTCGTAAAGAGTGTCAAAACGTAGCAAATAGCTGAAAGGCGGAACATAGTTTGCACATCTTTACTTAAGGATGTAAAATATACCCAAGTTTCTATTGAACGAAACCCTGTTCGGTTTGACTCATTCTTCCTCATAAAGTTTTTAAACTAAACTTTCGATGAAAAAACTTTTATGAACGACCTTATAATTTAATATTTTATACCTGTAAAATTTCTTGATGACAAAATTGAAAAGCCGAATACCATCAAAATAAGTCCAACTTATATAAAGATATGAAATACGTTGGTTTATTTGAAATCTTAAATTCAACTATTTAACATATCCTATTTAATATAAACAAGAATTTTAAATTAAGAATGCAATTTTTCTCAGATTGGAATGATTAACTGATCAGTTGAATTTTTTTTTGACAGATAACTAAATTACATCACAGATTCTTTTGTTTTATCATGTTGTTTAAAACTCATATTATAATATTTTTACGAACTTACAACATATCATAAAATTTTAACTTGATACGTTATAATTTAAGAAAATATGAACAGCAAAAACTGCAAAAATTATATGAATCACTTGTATTGAAATACACATGGAGGAATTTTCCTTGAATAGAGATCTGATCGGATGTAAGAAACACGAAAAATATGAAACTGGAAATTGAGAAATCTGATATCTAGAAAAAAATATGTGTTTTAAAAGAGGTCTTGAAGTGATTTTTTGATTTGATGCAACTAAAATCCTAATAAATTTTATGAATTTTCAAAAGTAAGATAGCTATATCAAAAATAGTAAGTTTTAGTCGCCAAAACCTTTCTATATGGCTTGCAAATTTAGTTATTTTAGCAATATCTACAGACCACACATCATTTATTATTTTGACAAATGAAAAGGGAAGGAAAGTCAATATAATGTAAAATTAAAAAAATTATTTTGTTCATTGTCAATGCGAAAACACTGGCATTTAAAAATATTACAATTAAGAGACCAAAAATAAGCTATGACGAGAGATTAGTCTTTATAATATGAAAATATCGAGAGATGAATTTAAATATAATTGATATGGTGAACTACAAAATGAGACAAAATAGATTTTTACGTGTAAAAACACTGAATGATTGTTTCAATTTTTTTGTGTTATTCATTAGATTATAAGAATGTGGAATTATCTTTTAATGTTATGAGCCAATATTAACTAGTCTAACATGAATATATGCTGCTTAAATTCATCAATATTTTGTTCAATAATTTACACATATTTGGAAGGTCTTTTGTATTTTCCAACTATATTTAGAATTCTATTTGTTCCAGTCATCGCTCTTGAAATACGAAGTTTATAAGTCGTGAAAAGTGATTATAAATAGTGATTCTGCATTGTGGTATCTTTCTAGAATCATCATGTTTTGAGGTTGATTGAAAAATTTACCTTTAAAATGATTTATAATGTCACGAAGCAAGAAATCAGATATGGTATTTGTTGAAATATAGCCAATAAATTAGCTTTTAAATTCAATCTATCCGAGTGAAAATTTTAATTTCATAAAAATTATGGAAATCAAAAGCATTTGAAAATTTGTAAATATGGATTTATCCGTTTTAATCATTTGATGGATAAATGAATACATTTCCTGGTTTACGCCTCATCTTAATGACGAACCTAGTTAGAATTAAATTTCTTTGAAATTGATTTATAACAATCATTTTAAAGACTATGTGATGTCTGCAAAAAACGAAAATCTCGAATAAAAAAGATTTCAAAAATGACGATGCAAATAATCCTGACATTTCTGCTACAAAAAAACTATGAGTTAATCAATGAGATCATTCATCCTTATCCTCGTCTTTTCTCATCTAATCGTACTAACATTAAAATGAAAGACAAAATTATTGTTATTTCATTCACGCACTAAAAAGAAAAACTCCAACTGATGTTGTAGTATTGCATTGGTAAACACGTGATTTTTCATTTTCAAATCTATTTTATACCAAGATCCAATTTTTCTTTTTAATTACCACAGGAAATATTATGATTTACTTTTAATGATAGGGATGATATGATTGGAAGTTACAATCAGTTATCAGGTTATTAATCAATCATGCTTTTTATCAAATTTCATTCGTGATTCATATTAGGTAATTAAGGTCTGATGTTTACATTTTTCTCATAGTTCGTCAACTATAATCAACGAGAATAAAAATTTTCTCTTATCATTTTAATTAATGATGGAATCATATAGAATAAATTCTATATAAAAGTCCTTATTTAAGTTTAGCGTTTCGTACACAACCAGTTTTCATTGTTTAGAATATCAGATCACATTTCTAGTTACAAACTAAAACCAACTATATAATTTATAATTATAATGCAACTTTGAAAAAATACTACACTAATATATTTTTATGCGTCGTGAAAACATTTGATTACGTTAAGAAATATTTGAGATTTTTTAATTTTTATCATAATTATTAAATTTTTAAACAATTACGTGATAACATCATTTTTAAATTATTTTTCATCGAGCCATCTGAAAGTGGAATTGGTTTCATGACCAAAACCAAAATGATTTTTGTCCACCTTATGAAATAGTTTGTAACTTAAATGAAACTTTGAAATGAACAAGTTTTTCTCGGTTTATTTTTTATTAGACCATTAATACCATCATCCTGATTTCGGAATCTAAGGGAATAAAGTGTCGTGTTGTCTATGCTTCATCTACAAAGGGTTTTGTAAATTATATTTCTTCTTGATCGACCTCATATTCTTCAAGATAAATTAACATATATTTATTCTAAGATCAATGAAGACATATTAAGGTTTATGACATATATTAAATCTGCGGTGTTTAAAATTTATTGCTTAAATTGAATTGATAAAACTATATACATACTTTAATTCCTGAAAAAATAAATATTACATATTTTCTAAAATATCATATTTGAGTTTTTTTAATGAGAATTTGCTATTCATCATCTCATATTAAAAAATATATAAATAATAAGGAATAACTGAATCTTCATAGTTGATGATCCATTCATTTGACTGATGTTTATGCCATAATAACCTCAATTGATAAACAAGCTAATAAGATTAAATTATTTTAAGATAACTAATTATCAACATGACATTTTCCACAGTAATGTTTCAATTAGCTACTGCCAAAATGGCAAGGTTAAACAAGTAATCTCACTCTTGACTAAAAAATTGAACAAGAGGTAATTTGGTTTTGTTTTGTCAGGTAGCCTCGTTGAATAAAATGAGAAAAGGCGAGGGCTTAACTCCTCGATCACGAAGAGATTGAAAAATTCTGAAAACGGATTTTTATCAGTAATCAAGAATGATAAAATCGGATTAATAAAAACTTGAATTATGTTCAAAATTTGTGAGATATAGTCAAATAATCATTTAACTAACCGAAAAATTCTTTTATGGGATGAGTGAGGCTTTTAATTACGATACGAATAACAGTTTAGATTGCATTATAGAAGGTAATTTATTCACATTCTTAATGAAAATAATTATGACATTCATGTCTGATGTGATTAAGTCAACAGGTGATATAGGATTTTGTCTATTTATTTACAAAGTTAAATTCATAAAAATAAATAATACAAAGCATGTCTTATGTGACAGATAATGACCGCAAAATCGTTTTCGTTATAACTTAAGGCGTTTATCTGTTCTGTAAATTTTTTGAGATTTTAACATCTTAATAAAAGGAAAATTTTCCTATTTTGAGCCATATATCATTGCTTATATTTTCTTTCAAGTAGAAATATGATATAATGAATGCCATGGATCAGATAAATTTCAAATTTAATGGTTGGTTTAATAGCTCAAAATACAAAAATCAGAATATATTTCAAAACTATCGAATTTCTCGAGATATTTAAAATATTTTCCCCTATATTCGAACTAAAAGCAAATAATATTTTATCACTAAGTGCATCATACGTTTGAAAGATTGACATATGTTTATACATACTACTTCATGTATCTTATTTTTCAATTTTTATCAGTAAGTATTTCAAAGAATATGTGAAAAATTTGTGCACCCTTTTTTTGCCATTTTTAGAATTTAGACATTTTAAAGTGTTTTTCTTATCTTTTCTTATATTTTATTGAATTTAACAAATCAAAAATTTCTAAGATCTATCATAAAACCCATAGTTTATAAAAATTGACGCTTTAAAGAAGAGTTAAATAAGAAATGTGATGCACATAACATATTAAATAAAACTCTTCTTTGTAATAATATTTTTATTGTATTAGATAGTCAATAATGATTATGTTAAACATATTTAATTTATTGTTATGGAAAAGTTTAAAATGAATTTTATGTTTATAAAAGATAGATCAATTTCACAAAAAAGATTTAATTATCAAGGTTAATATTGTATGTGTTGAAGCCTTTCATTTGCCTTTGATTATATTGATTTTTAATGTTCATAATAATTTTTATATATTGATGTGCAAAATTTGAAAAAATATATAACTTATGGATTTTTTCAAATTACTTAAAAACAATAAAATTGATAATTTTCATAAAAATAACGTGATAGAAACTTTAAGATTAAAAATAAAAAAGTTAAAATATCCGGGACTCTAGGATAAATTTAATCACAAAACCATAAGTTATTTTAATTCCAATGATTTATGCTCAAAAATAAGAACTCTATCATTAAACAACTGGATGAGAGAAACGTTCACCACTTAATGGTTTATTCAACATTTACTAAGGTATAAATTTAACCATACATTTTTTTAATATATTAAAAAATATATGTTTTTCATTCAAAATGAAATATAATATTTCAATTTAAAAATTTGGATACTCAAAGTAAAAACGAAGTGTTTGTACAATAGTGTAATATATCCAATTATTTATATTATGCAAGCAATGTAAATTTAAACTTATAATAAAAGTAAAAGTTAGAAATTAAACTGCTAGATAATTACAGGAAAAAATTATTTTTGTTAAATATTTACTTCACAAAAAATTGATAAAACATAAATTTTATAAATTTATTTCCATATTTAACTAAAACCAATTTCCATTGATATAATATCCAAAACATAAAAAGACAAAAACAAAAATGTATTTAATAATTAAAAATTTGGTTTAGTTCTGCAGTAATTATGAAAATTAATCGAGAAAAAATTTATATTTTATGATGATCATAACCAAACTTATGTAGTTGTTAAGAAGATAATGAATATATGTAAGATTTATAAAATGTCAAAAATGACCCAAGAGGTGTAGGCTGTCAAAAACTGATTTATATGATCGATTTTTGACTCATTTATTCAGGTTCGTATATTTTGAATTTACAAAAGAACAATTTACCTGTTAAATGTATTAAAAGTGTTTAAACATTTCTTGAAATCAACCAATTTTTATTCTTGTAGATATTTTTTCAAGGATTAAAATGATTAAGTTTTGTAATTAAATTATAATAGTTTATCTGAATCCCTTAGTGGAATTGGATGAATAGGAGTGTAGATTATAATGCTGAACCTCACCATCTTTTCTACTTCTGTATAAAATATATTGTATTAGTTTTTTAATGAAAATTAAAATTATAAATTTTTAGTTTCAATTTGATTCGCCTCTGTTTGTTCAAAAGGTAGAAAAACATATATTCACCCCTCGTGAGAATATTAATATGCAATTTTACAAAAATATATATTCAATCAATCAATATACGCTACATTTATTGCGATTCGTTATTTTTAATCTACTTTGAAATTATCACGCTTTATATAATTTGAAACGCGGTCTAAAAAACGTAGACAAAATAAAATATTTTCATAATGCATTAATTATCAATAAATAATAAAATTAATTACCTTATAAGAGCCTATATGAGCCCTATCTATTGTTTTATCGACTGAAAATGTTAAAAATCAACTAAAACCTACCTCTATTTTAAGACTAGTACTACGTGCAATTTTCGATTTTTAGTTCCTGAAAACACACGAATGATGGCTGGCCTAAAGAGATGTTTTTAACTTTTAATGACGTTGTGGTGAAAGTACTCAGTGTTAATGAGAACAAATTAAAATTTTTTCATTAAGTCTTACCAATGCCCAATTGGTAAATTAAACTTATTAGGTCGATGAGAATGTGATGTTTCAAGTAGACGAAAGTTAAACACCACCAGATACATAGTGTCTATACTAAAACAGGGATGCTGAATGAGTTTTAAATCTAAACGGTTAACCAAAGGTCATAGCTTAATTAAAGTACATAATGTTAAGGAAAAAATATTTTTAAAGATTCAGATTACGTTAAACTTATTCATACTATTAAAAAATTGTTTCATACTGTCTTACTCGATCAGAATCCTACGTTTGATGTAAACATTAAATTCTTCGACTATAATAAAATATTATTTTTAAATTTAATGATTTAATTCGCCTTCGTGATAATTAAATTCATAACAATTTTAACAGCTTATTCATGATTTATATTAAAATTTCTGTGAAAATTTTTTCTTTATGTTTTGTTTCATCTATTTTAGGTTTTGTCAATATTTAAATAAGCCATTAATCCTGTCTATGAATTCATACTCATGCTCATCGAATATGTTTTTACCCTAAGGAAGTGTTGCAAGGTTTATCAGAATTTTAACATAAATTATAAATTTAACATATACAGGTTTAAAATAATATTTAGCTTTTGAAACTGCGTTTTGCCAATGATTATTTCAATGAATGATAAAAGTGTAAAAATATCTATATTTTTATTAACCTTTGATTTTTGATTAAATTGTTTGTTACCTTCTTCTCTTATAAAATATAAACCAATCAAGTTTTCTTTATACGATGAAAAGTTTGATATTTGGTGATTAAATAATGAATTTTTTGTCAACTTAGGTCAACACTTAAATGTCTGAATATTTTTTGGAATAATTCGATTGATCAAATTTCGTCTATCTTTTAATTTTCATTAAATATAGAAATTAAAGAAATTTTCAAAGGAATATTGTTGACATATACTTATTTTAAAGATTATTTAATGTATATTTTTGACGTGTGATTTTTTGACATAAATATAACTTTACTCTACTTTATAAATATAATTGTGTCCACTGATATCCAAAGCAAAACAGGTTTTAGAAATTTTTCGTTGAGTCTAATTGTACAATCTTTGAGAAGTTAAGACAAGCTATTTTACAAAAATTAACCTTGTCTATTTGCATTAAATGTCTTGCTAAGAGAATATAATCCATTGAAAATATTTTATAAAATGTGGAAATAAATTATATTGCACTATTTTATCTGCTTCTACTTATTTTTATTAAATCATTACATTTTATGATGAATAACTAAACTGCATTTATAGGATGATTCTTTTCTTGTCTGATAAAAGTCTACGATTTAAACTAAATTTTAATTTTTTAAAGATAAATAACAATTTCAAACAACGAATCAGTTACTTATTTAAATATAGTTTCAGATCTAAGAGCAAAACTGAATTAATTATTTTATAATTTTGTATTATCATTTATTAAGTTTTTATCATAAATTCATTTTCTAAATTAAAATTTTAATTCTTTTGAATTTATATTTGATTTTACTTTTTTCACGATCTTTGATATAATTTTCATTTATTCTTGATTTCATCATATTGAATTTTATATGATCTATATATTTCATCAAAATAGCCAAAGGAATGATTAACAATCACATTTTCTTTATGTTTTATTGTGTTTATCTCTTTAAATAAAATAGATCATATAAACTCCTGATTATTCATTCAAATTTAACATCAAATTTTTGTGTTTATAATTTTTGTTTAGAAAATGAAAAGCCAAATATCATTCTTGAATAAATAAAATTTCATAGAAAATGAAATCTAGATGCTCTAACATTTGCACTTTTATGTGTTTATGATATCTAAAGTTTCTGATGGCGATTTTGTAATCTCATCTGTAAACCTGGTGTCACAAAAGTTAATTATTTTATTTTATCTTAATTTTGAAAAAATAAAAAATATTATTATAAATTAACTTCGATAATTTAAAATTATCTGATACGACTTTCTGAATTGATTTTACTATTTTTTCATTCTGTGATAAAGACACAAATAATTTTGTTTGATTTAATAAAGTTTTAAAAAAGTAATCTAGTTTTGATCTCTTTAAAATATTTGTCATATTCATGGTTTGAACATCCGACTTTTGTTTATTAAATATAAATTATGAAAAAAATATCTTATGTCAGTGACAATTAGTGGTGTTAATAATCCAAACAAAACCATGGTATAGATATTCTTTTCCAACTAACCTCAAGAATATAAATATATGAATTATGTCATTAAACTATTATTTTTAATTCTCTATCCTTTGAAAACAAAAATATTATAACATGAATATCTAAATTTTGATTAACATTTATGAGATGAAATTTATGATTTTAAAATAATATCATTATTATGTTCCTAAATACGATATAACTACTTTATATTAATTTTTTTTAAATCAACAAATTGATTTTCTGATTTTACATATGATAAACTAACAAAACCTAATTTGTCAAAATAAGAAAATCCTCAAATGAATGATTAGATAATTTTTGTATTTATACAGAATGTAATAGATTTCAAGGGTTTTCTCAAATTAAATATTTTATATGGATTAATAGTGATTGAATGTTATATTTTATGCTGGAATTTGCTTTTGAAGATTACACATAATTAATAAAAACAACGGTGATATTTATACACATCATTTTTTTTTCGATCAGTTTTAATTTTAGCTATTCTAAAAATTAAATTTTCAGGTATATATTTTTTCAATGTGATCAAAGTTAAAATTAATTTTACGGACATTCAAATCCTAAAAGTTAAATATATTTATTTATTTTATAATATTACACACTTTAACTTTCAAGCTGAAAATTTCATTTGCTTTATGTATCTCTTAAAGTTAAATACCAAGATAAAGTTAATATAATTTAATTTAGCATAACAAATATGACCAAATTTACACTACAATGAAAAACTATATTTTAAAATACAATTAAATTTAGTAATTACTACGATAATTTAATACTGTTTATTGTAAAATATTATGAAGATTTTATCTTTAAGAAATGTAATTAACGTTTTAAATGTATTGAAGATATGCAAAAATTTATTTTAAATAAGCTTATATCTAATAAGTCATGAAGTGATAGTGCTTTTTATAAAAACTCTAAAATATTTTTCGATTTTATTAAAATTGTAGATTTGTTATCAATTCAAAATGATGAGATATTTAAATTTATTGTTTAGTCCATTGTCATACAACGAACTTAAATTTTTCAATAATTATCGGATGTCTTTTCTTTTTACATAAATTCTTGTAAACACCTCTTCTGTGTTCACATTAAGTTCTTTTAAAATAAATTTAAATTCGAACTGAATTCATTTTAATGAAATTTCATACAATTTAACTTCTTTAAAAATAAACCATTATGATAAATCTGATGGAATTGTAAATTCTCTTTTACAAAGTGAATACAAAATTTATTATCAGATTATTTATTGCACAATTACATTTTGATAATTCAAGCAAATAAACCGATCGACGTTTATATATCAATTTCAAACAAATAAAATGATAAAGTATAAAAATGAATTATACGACAAAAGGAAATAGTAGCAAAATATCAATATCATAAAGGTTCAAAATGTCAATTTTCATATGTTTTTATGTCTATGCTTTTATGAGAAGTAACCCGTCAATTTATGGAATAAATATACTTAATTTTAATTGAGTTATAATTCGATATGGTATTATTGTTGGAATATATATTTATTATATAAAACATTTAAAATGTCTGATTAAATCCTTTCAATTAGCATCGAATTTAGTTTATACTTTATTTATTTAATTTCTTATGTAATTACAGATATTTTTGCAAAAACAATTAAAAAGGCTTTAGTAAGGCGAATCCATGATTCGATGAGATTAAAATTTGAATAAACTGCTCATCAAAAGAGTTATGCTTTTCAAAGATAATTATCAATTTAATTTGCACATATTTTATTTTTTTAACATAAAAGATAATAGTTATAATATAAATTCAGTTTTAACAAAATCGGTAACAAAATATAATTTTAAAATTGATTCAATTATTTAAATTTATAAAAGATTTGTAATCCCAGAATTTATGTTTTGTATTCGTGTTAATTTTTTGTTAAAATAACGTGTTGGAGTAAAAACATGAAAATTTTTTTGGAAATTAAGATATTTATTTATCCAATTGTTGTACCACAAAGAAAAACGTGTTAATAAATTTCACAACAACTATTTAAGTTATCATGCTTTTATTTGGTTTATTAAAACTGGGCAAAACACACAATTATTAACCAGTCTTAATATGATTGATGATTAAAAAACATTCTTGGTATTTATAATGTATGGATTATAACATCTTTTATTTCAAAAGTCAATTTATAATTTTATTGTACTGTGAATAAAAAATATAGAAAAATCAAGAAAATCAAAATTTTTAATTTATTCATTTGACATTATAAATGTATCATAAAAATCAAGAAAATCAGAAATGTGCACAAAAGGATAAAATTCATTATTATTTTAATTTAAAATGTATAAATTAAAAGATATAATCGAATTGGTAATTTAGTTGTCAAAAATTTTATTTTAAATTATATGAATTCGCAAGATAAGATAATAATACAATACAAAATATCCCTCACAGTCTTACAAAAAGGAATGTTTCATTTTACATCATATTTTAAAATAAAATCGAATTAATTATTTAAGAAAATTGATTTATCAAACAAAAACAAACCTTTTATAATTTTATTTTATTGAGCATGGATGAGTTAAACACACCAGATTTCTTTGAAGAGCGTTTGCTTTAAACACTCTAAATTATAAATCTCGCCTTTTTAGGTTATGATATTAAGCGCTTTACCAACATTTTGTTTACTATCCTAGTTTATTCAATAATATTATGAAAGTAACTGGATTTCTTACAACTCAGCAGCTCTCTCATCGAATCAATAAAATAAGTACATCTACTCCACTTATACGCTGTGAATAATCTAGCCCTCCTGACATATTAAGACTGCTCGAGAGCTCTCTCCCATTCTTTCATTATAGTAAGAAACGTTCCATAACATTTGCTTTTCCTCTAACGTTCACTAGTTCCCTCAAATAAAAATTTTCATTATCAATATAAATTAATTCTTAACTTACATCTAGACTCTAAAACACAATTAAATATAATTAAAGACGTATTTATCAATATTTATGGCTTTTTATGAATTGAAATGATTGAATCAGACAATATATTAATTTAAATGCATAATAGGCTTTTCAAAGGGATAATGAGATAATTTTGTGCGCATCGTCTTATTTTTCTCCATTAATAAATTTTTTTGAAAATAAACAGTGAAAATTATATGAAAAAATGAAAAACCCATTTTATATTCGTTTGTTTGCATGCTATGACGTATTGTTAATGTAAACTTTTAAATTCGAATTTATTTTAATTTCAAGGATCGATACAAGACATATTAAACTTTTAGAAATTTTATTTTAATTTTTATGTTTTAAAATAAAAATCTTGGACTGTTAATAATTTATACATGAACTAAATAAGTATAAAAACGGGATCAAAGTGTAAAAACTGTGGTGAATTATATTTGTAATATTATTAGATTTTAATAATCAATTTACACACCTTATAATTTTGATATTAAATTTATCATTAGGTACTAGATATCTGGAAAAACTATATGAATAAATTCTTATATTGCTTGTATATAAGTCGAAAATCTGGACAGAGTTTAAAACTAAAATTTATTTGATATCATACGTAATTTCAAGTAGTTAATTTAATTGATGATTCTCAACTCATTAATTTATTTGACAGATAAATGCTTAATTATTTGTTAATTAGAAGGTTACACTATTTTTTAAAATTTTAATCGTGTGGATTTATATAATATTCATGAAACAATATCATTTCATTTACATCTTAACAGAATTTCACTGGCTTTAGCTATAATAAGATTTAATAATGATAAATGATATATCCAAAATTAATCAAAAATATTTTTATGTTTCAATTTTTTGAGAAGTATAAAATATTTATTTGATGTTTTCAAATCTAATGAATAATTAGATACTGATTCAATTATATCTTTTGACCAATATTTCTCACATATTAATTGATCTACGTTCCGTTTAAAAATTTCGATGTGATATTGTTGTTCATTGACTCATATATCATTTTTACAAATTTATTGGTTAAATGTTCTTTGTTTGTATAATTTTGATATTATTTAAATTATCAGTGATTAATTAATTTAGAGTGACACAATAAAAATTTCTATATGATTTATATAATCCATGATCATTATTTATAAGATTAAAAAGGATTCAGTCATTGAAGCTTTAAAAACATAACAAACAAGTTGAATAGAAGAACACTACATTGTGTAATAATATGTTTATTCTATTTCAACATCTTTATTTATATTGTTTCTAATATTTTGATTTATATATCATTCCTATTTATGTATTAAGGAATATTGGGTTGTTTTTTTCATCAATCATTGAATTTCTGAGCATGAATACATGAATATAACAAATAAATTTTTGATGGTTCATTTGCCTGATCAAAAAACTCTTTGCGCTTCTGCAGTTCTCTAAGAAATGTATATGAATAGAATAGGTGTGATATATTTTAAATATGTTTACACTGTGAACAATTCATAACTTATTCATCTATCATAAAATAATTTGATATTATTGATGAAAAATAAAGCTTATTTTGTTTCGTTAATTTCAGGTTTAAATGTATTTATTGTTCAATCTTCTTTCAGTGTAAAATCAAACTAAATCTGTGTGACTAATATTTCAATATTATAACGATTCTATATATCGTCATTGAATTTAAGAATTTTTGATAAACCTTGGTTAATTTTTATGAAAATTTTTGATTATATTTAATCTTTCTGACTCTTCTACCACAGGAAAATAGCCTTTATCTGACAATTAAGATTACTTATATTTTTATATGAGGAAATGAAAGGGTTTAAACAGCACTCTAGTTTCTCACTTAATTTTTGCTCCGAAGAATTAAATAATGTAAATGACATATCGTGATTGAATATTATTTTTATTTTAAACATTATTTTAATACTTATTCCAAGAGAAGAGTCAGTATTGATAAAGAAGATAACTAACTCTATTTGAAGAAAGTGAAATTATCATTAAATTGATTTATTATGCTTTATATTTGAAAATTATTCTTTACTAACTGTTATTTAACGTGAATTAAATCGAGAAATACTCATAAATATTTTCCCTTATTTAATTTATTTTGCTTGAAAATAACCTTATTAAATGCCACAGATATACTTTTGATAGTTTTTTTATATACTGTTAAAATATTAATACATAAATTATAATTTAAAAATATACCATATAATTTATTGATAAAAATAAAAATAATTCAATAAACTGTTAAATAGTAGATAAATATCTCTTCGCGGTTAAGAATATGAGTAAACTAAAAACGATTGATATATGGTAATGATTAAAATCAACTGTGATTGAATATGAAAGGCAATCCCCGTATAATTTTTATTAAATGACGACGTTACATTTTATCAATAATTGAGACTATATAAAACTAATTATCATTTGGCTGAGAGAAGAGAGAGATGTTTTGTTATAAAGACTCTCATACTTACCGATTGTGTATTCTAGTCAACAATGTCTTCCTGCATAAATGAAGTGAGTAAATCTAGTTTTTAAAAAATGACTTTAATTATAAATACTCCATCATAAAATCTTAATTTAAAATTTCAATACAAGATAAGGAAATATGTTATAATAAACATTTCACAATGAGGGGACAAGTTAACGTTCGAAAAACACCCAATGTAAATTAATGTTTCATATTTATTGGAAATAAGTTCACGATGATTTCCTCCTAAACTTGAACGAAGTATGATTCCTCGTTTATTCATATCTAACCGAATTATGCAGACGTACGATCTATCTTAAGAGAAGTAAAGTTAGTTATTAGGTGGTAAAACGGTTAATAATCCTGAATACCCGAATCGGCCCTTATCTCAAACTGAAAAGTAATCGAACTGGAATTAAGAGTTTTACGATGAGAACCTTCTAAACAGAGCTTTCCATGAGAACATACGACGACTTAAAACTTCATATATAGAATCCGCTGATTAGAATAATTATTCCTTTATTATCAAAAAAATCATACTCAACAAAATAATAGAAAATGGTTTGATGAAAACATATATTAAAATATTTTATTTTATGATTTTCATAAATATAAAACTTCGTCAAAATTCAAACATATCTTCAACGATTAAAGAATATATTAATAGCTTGTATTTTTGTTTCAAAATAAATAACATTCTTTTAATTTCATGTATAATTTTGGTAATTTTAAAATTTGAATTTCTTATTAATTTTACGAATTTTATGATTTAATATTTTATGTTTTAAAAAATATTTTACTTCAGTATAGATTGTTTTTACAAATCTAATAAGTTAGATTCGTATTTTCATTATTGATGAAAACAATAAAAGCTGGTTAGGTGAATATTTTAATGTTTCATATTTTTTACTTTTGAAAAATCATCAAAAAAATAATTTTAATCAACATTAGCTATTTATGAATGAAAAAAATCAATTAATTCATAATAATATAAATGAAATCAATTTTTTGAATTTTTATTTGATATGGTGTGTTATTATTTTTTCATTTGAAATTAGAAAAATTATTTTGTGTAAAATATGAATTTAAATAAAAAATTTAATCTATATAAGAATTACAATAAAATTTATCATAAAAATATGAAAATGAAAAAATTAAATTAATATAATGAAATTATTTCATGAATTACGTTAAAACTCAATTTTATTTAAATTATTTTTACAAATTAGAAAAACGTATTTAATTTTTTTCAATTCATCATAAATATTTTGAAATTTAACAATAAATAAGGAAGTAATAAAATTTATTGATATTTTATTACGAAAAACAAATGTATGAGATAAATCTTTGCAGCTATTACCAGTTAAAATGTCGATAACAAAAATGATATACAAAAATTTGTTTTTCCATTAAAAATATTTTCGAAAATACAATTTAACTTAGAATAGAAAATTATATTCGTAATATTATATTAATTCTCCCTTCTATCCCTTATTTGATATGATTCGATTTATCATATTTTCCTTTTGAATTGAACAACAGATAGAATTTTATTTGGTATACGTAGATATATGATAGTAATAATATTCTTGAAGGATTACAGTTATATATATTTTATATCATACAATAAATTAAATACGTTTTGAAATTCGATACTCTACATTTGATATTTTTTAAATGAAATCAAAAAGATGTGAAATATTTAAATTATTATCACCAGAAATTTAAAAACGTAATTTTAGAAATTTTAAACAATGGTAAATTACTTTTAGTAAAATAATATATTTATATAAATCAATTCTAAATATCATAATTTGTTATTTAACCCAAATATACCTGATAAATTATGTTTATTTAAATAGTATTAATGATATATGATTTTGAAAAAGAAACAGTTAAAATATAAAGCCCTAGTTAAGAATATTATGATGCAGATAAACTTTTTCAAAATAATACCAACAGTTATATATATATAAATTTTGCAACCCTTTTAAATCGCTCATTGAAGAGTAATGTTTCAAATGATAATTTCAACCGTGTTTACCCATTACACAATTTTTTTTGAAATTTAACTCAGATCATTTTAATCTATTTACATATTATTTTATATTTATTTATAAGGGACATTATTTTTCCACATTAGATCTTAAATTTCTAGGTATTAGCTGTGACCGTCATTCCAGATTATCTACACGATAGCATTCAAGAAAACAATGATAAGAGCAATTAATATTTTTCACCTCAATGAGACATAACAAATAACCACAGTTCCTCTTCAAGTTTAAATCAGAGAACGATATTCGAGAAAAGCTTCATTGAAGCATTCGTGGCGGTTCTTATTATTTCACTTTTATGCATCTCTTGTATATCCCCTTCAATACATAAAATCTGTTCTGAATTATTTTCAAAATTTATCTGAAACTGCTTAGTTTCTTAAGCATTTATTAACTCCAGAAAATATTAAAGGGCATAGATTTCCATATTTTAGAGTCAGCAAATAGCTTATTAGATGGTAAAACCAATCGATGTTTTAAATGAATCAATGTTCTAATGAAAAAATTTTCCTTTATATCCTTTTTTATATGTTAAATTAGACAGATCAGTGGATCATAATGATACAAAGCAGGATATGGTAGCTTCATTTCATGAATAATATCTTACAGATATTTCAAAAATACTTTTTAACGAAATTTATATTATTTAAAATGTATAAAAACACGTAGGGATATTCATCATCAAAACTATTGAACTTTTTTCAAAATTATGTAGATTGAAGTTTCTTAGAGTTTCTAAATGTTTTGTAAACAGGTTTTTTGATTTTAATTACCTGCAACTAGTTGAGAAAATGTACAGCTAGAGAGCATGTTATTTATATTTACACTCTTAAAATGAATTTATATATGTATCCTTTTGTTATTTCAGCATCTTTTTTAAGATGATACCATCTCTGATGATGAAAAAAGATCTTATGATGCAGTTAACATATATAATTAAAAATGTAGCTTTTTACTTCGTTCGTGTAAAAAATAAGTGTTTTACATATGAATAGACCCCGCAAAGACAATTTTTACTTTTAAATCTCTACAATCATTCATGATTAGCTTTCAATCCTTCTTTTTAACGATTTCATAATATTCTTTTCATGATACAGAAAAAATAAATTTTGAATTCATATAAACATTTTTATCTTAATTTTTTCTCAATGGTTATTCATATTATTTTTCCAAGTGAAAATATGACAATTAATATCAATAGACATCAGTTAGCACATGATAAAAATTCTCAATATGTACTATAAAACATCTATTGCGATACTTCTACTCATTTTAATTATGCTAATGAAATTCATCAATGCTGTCCTATTTTATATTTTTGTTTGATCAGAATAAGGAATAACTCGTAAAATATTTAAAATAAGAATCATATTTATACATTTGCCAAAATATCCATTCTCGAAGTATTTATTTGAATAGTTTATTATTTTCCTCTCGAATGATCAAGTTTCAGAAAGTGAGATTTTCACATTACTTCAAATTTCGATCATTATTTAATTTAATTACATCCTTACCTCTGCAGCAATATAAATACAGTAAAAAACAAACTTAATGTAAAAGTCAAGACAGACATGTTTTCGTTTGAAATTTGTTTGATTTTATGTATTATGATATGTTTATAATTATATCGACGCGTATAAATCGAATTTCTTTTAAGATATATTAAAGTGAAGGTTTAATTTATATTAAATATCGAAAATAATGTATTAACAAATTTTTGAGGTAAAGTATTTTTAAAAACAGAAAGGCAAAACTGAATTAGTTCAAATAAAATAATATTTTATAAAAAACTGAATTTAATGCCTAATACCCAATGACGTTTAGAGTTTCATTTTTCATTCAATTTTTGTCAGATTCTTAATTTTAAATTATATGAAATATTTATTGTTTTAAAAATCCTGAGATTTATATAAAATTGATAAAATACTGTTCGAAAATTTAATTTTTTATTCTATGATTAAAAACAAATAATATCAAAAATTTTATTATTACTTGAATTAACATCCTGCTTTTTATTTTCAAAAATTGGTACGATAATTTTCACTTTGAAAAGATTATTAAAAATCTATGGGCAGCTTGTTTAGAGTCACTGATTTATCTCTATCTACATAGTTTTAGACATGTTAAATGTATATGATGAATTCGAGCATGTTTTTATTGGAGTTAATTTATTCTTTTGTCAATAATTCCTGTTTTCGTTGATTAAAACATATAGTAGAGAGTTTAAATGATATAATATTCAATTATAATAATGCGAAAATTATTCGATATAATTTATGTTGAACATCATAATTTATATAAACTGTATAATACCTCTTTAATAGAATTGTCTTTTTTTATAATTGTTAAATATCATTGAAATAAATCGAATTAAATAAATTTTGATATTAACAACTACATTGAACAATTTTCTAAGATTTTCATTTTCAATGTTTTTTGATTTTTCCTTTTTAATTATTTCAAAATATCTTTCAACGCCATAATATGTTAATTTCACATAAATTTTATGTTTATTTTATTTATGATGTTTAAAGTTATTTTTTAGACAATGTTTTGAAAATTGATAAAATTATACTCTAACGCCATTTTTTCAACAACATTATCTAAACGTAGTTTTAATTTTATCAATTTTATATTATTTGTGAATTTTATCATTCTAAATATTGGTTCAAATTGATATGTGTAAAATTATGTTTTACTCAAGTTAACGCCAACAATATATTGAAATCTATTTGTTTTAATTTTAAATATTTTAGATGATGTAATTATAAAATAAAAAGTTTTTTAAATAAACAGAGTATTAAGAGAAAACCTTCAACAAGCAAGTGAATATATTTAAGAATACCCATAATTCGTTCTGTTTAAATTTGATATCTGATATATTCTTGAAATTTTTTATTTATGTTTCATAAAATTTGATTTTATATTATAAAATAATTATAACATAATTATATTTAATTAAAAAATTTATTGTAGCATCGCCTTTTGTGCTAAACATGTATTTTCACGAATTGTAAATTTAGAATAACTAAAATGAAATAATCGTTCCAAATTTTAATAAAATTAACTCGGATTATAAATTAGGATAAAACCATACTTAACGTATCTATTTTATAAAAACTAAACATTTATGGTATAGTTATTGTGAAAAATACAATTTAATATTGATATTTACTCATAATTTATCTAATTGTGAAAATATTAAAATATTTAAACATTGAAAACAGATTAAATCAATTATATATGAAGATAAATACATATAATCTTATCCAGGAGTTGTTCGACATGATTAACACATGAAAAATAATTTCAGCTACGTTAGTTTGTTTTATAAAAGCTGTCTTCAATGATTCATGACATAATTCACTTTTAATAACAGATTTTTCACTATTGAACTTTAATAAAATCTAAAAGTATATTTGAACTATTTGGTGATCATAAACATAAATTTATAATAATTTATCATGAATTAAAAAAAGATTAAACTTAAATAGGATAACACTTCACGGTAAAATGTTATTTAACACGCTCAAATTTTTCTAATAGTGGTTTTATTTTATGATTTATATATTACATTAATAACTAATTTCATCGTGTCATGGCTTATAAGTGTATAATTAACAAACAGTTTGACATGTAAACATAGTCAATATTAAACAGTTTAGAGAAAATAAAATAATACTTTTAATTTTTTTGCATGAATTAGTAAAAATCTAATTTAGATGCTATTTTATGTTTTTTTGGTTTCCTTTTTATTGATTTAATACAAAATTTTACTCTGAAGATATGTAGGTTAAAAAGTTCAATGTTAATTTATTTTGAATCAATCTAACATATTTTTAGAAACATAATATTTAACCTTCTGCAGGAAGAGTAATTAACGTGACCTATTTTGTAATTGACTGGCATATAAAGTTGATTATTTATGAATATTGATTTGTATTTCATAAATACATCATAAACGACAGAAAAATATTACCAGAAGGCAATATTAAGAAAGAAAAATTTTTATATTTGTCTTTATTTTTTAAAATTGAGTTTGATTCATAAAAATACTGAAGATATAATCTCTTATATATCGGCGCAGCTATACTTATCAATGCCTCATATTGATCTGTGTAAAAAATGTTCTGCCATTTTTATGTATATTTTAAGTCAAAAAATAAATTTAAGTATGATTATTTTTCTGTAAAATCGATTTAACAATCACTTAATATTTCCGAAATAGTTTTATTATTTATAATATGCATCGAAATAAACGATGTAAAAAAATTTATCTATTATTTTACATTAAAGTTTCAGAAATCATTCAATTGAAGATCATGCAGTAACAACTTAATAAAAATAATTTATATTAGATAATTTCATTAATTATCAAAAAATAACATTTACTACAGCATTGATATGATTTAAAATGATAATTTAATGAAACCATGCTGAAATGTTGAATATTTAGACAGAAATTAAATATCGAAACAATTTTCATAAGTATAACATTAATATTACCTATAAAAAATTTAACAATTGAAATTATATTATTATAAACCAAATTGTAGATTATGAATTATAATTCATCGGATGATCTATTATTCGTTAAACACAATTATCTTTGATAATTTTAATGAGGATAAATATGAAGAAGCGAGGTTGATACTTTTTCATCTGTCTTCGATAAATACCTGTTTGAAGATATCAACATTAGCTTTTGGTAAATACCGACATAACATAAGAATCTTAACAGTTTGCTGCATTCAAAAACAGAAAATTTGCAAAATATAACCATTATATTTTTAAATTGGTAGCTCTAATATTAATGTAGATTTTAATTATGAATTTATAGATAATTTAAGCATTGACATCACAGTATGAAAATCACGATCTTATCTATACATTTGATTCATATTTATAAAATCAGAACAAGATAAATTTTGAGAATGTAAGTCAAAAATGCTCAAAAGTAGAAAATCTTTCATTCAGTAATTGCTTGAAAATAACTCAATTTGAAAACATGTTTTATATATAATACGAAAGATCTTGAAAATACAAATATTTATCGCGAAATTGCTTTAATATATTAATTAATAAAATATTCTAAAGTTTTAATCAATGATATTTTGAGATAGATTAAAAGAAAAGCACTTATCGAAAGTTATGGACAAAAATTTGTTTTTGATTTGAGTTCCTATATTATAGTGAAAATGATTTGTTTTACAAGATTACATTTTATACTTAAAATTTACACGAACTTTTCATAATTGTTATGATAGTTATTGTTACTCAGAAACTCATAAGATGTCAAACTTTAATTCATACCATCGATTTAGATGTTTGACACAAATAATTAGATGATCTTATTTGGGGTATAATAACTTTAAAATAAAAATAATTAAATGAGAGGTTTTTATGAAAGAAGCATGAAGTTTATATATATATATACAATTCTAAGCCATAAAACATTTTAAAATATTTAATCGAAAAACTATGATGTAAATTAACAACGAGAAATCGTTAATATAGCCGAAATAAAGAAATAACTCTGAATTTTTAATTTTTAAAAACTACAACAATGAGTTTGAATTATTTTAAATGGAAAATAAAGATTCAATCTAAATAATTTCATGAAAATTTAAAGCAATATTACTTCGATGAATATTAAAATTTTATGATAATCTTTATAAAATTTATTCAATAAGATGAATAGTCAGACATTTCTTCTTTGATGTCGAATTTATCTCACAATCTATGTTAAAATATTTGGTTTTATCATTTTTAAGCAAATTTATATTTCATTAATTGTCATCTACTACTATATTTTACGATTCTCAGATTTTACATTTTTTATTTATTGATAAAAATGTTCGAATTAAAGTGAAAGAGTAATTTTTAAGTATCTACATCAGAGTCAGATTTTTAGGGCTTATTTACTTTTTTTGTTATTCAGTAATTTTGAATTACTTTTATCTTGATGTCAAAGAGATAGTTTTTTTATTTGAGTATTCATCCTTATGCGTTTGAATATTTTCTTTTTTTAACTTTCTCAACTTTAATATATCCATTTTGGATACAAAATAACAAAGATCGTATTCTAATTGACAACATATGTTAAAATTTAATCATTTAAAAAATTTTAGGTTTCGTGTTTCATTCCATTATCAAATGGAATATTTCTCTAAGTATCTACGTGATTTATCATATATTAGGAACAAAAAAAGTAAATTTGCGCTAATAATAGATTAAAAATATTTAGGATTTCAAAATGGATTTTTGGAGATTTTAATGAAATGCTTATATTTGTGAATAATCCAAAAATAAAAAATTCTTGGTTAAATATTTTTAACATATAATTATACAACTTCCATTGATAGATATCTAATTTTTCCATTGAATATAACAAAATTTATAAATTTATTTTTTTTAAACTGGCATAATATAAATATTTACCAGATAAAAATAAATATATACTATGATAAAGTAAAATTTATTCCTTAAAATAAATTCAATGTTCGAATTTATCATTGAAAATGTTTTCCATTATTTTATTTTCACAACTATAAAATTAACAAACCTTTATTTAACTAGAAAGAATTAAAATATTAAATTACCTTAAATTGAACGATAATTTTTAATTTTATGTAATGTATTAGATGGACAAATAATAGCTGATAAAGTATAGTCCTTAGTAAAATATAAATATTGTTGTATTCTCTCATATCTATTTAAAGGTTAAAATGCATTAAAGTATCATGGTAAATGGTATTTTTATTAATAAAACTTTTCAGACAATTTTTTGATAAAGTCATCATCACTGAACGCAAGTATATTTATCAGAAATATATTTTAAAATTTTCATATTTATCAGAGGATTGTGAAAATGGTATAAACTAATATAAAATCGACCTACTTTTACATTTTTATAATTTAAGAGCATTCTCAATTTTATTTAATGAAATTAATGTGATAGTCTTTAATCGCTATAATATTGTTTATTATAGAAAATTAGAATTGCAAATAGAAAAATTAAATCATTTTTAAACATGAAGGTTTTCTTATCGTATCTTCAAAAATATTAAATTTTGTAAATCTCAGAATATATTTTATTTTTAAGAAAGATTCATTTTTTGGTTATTTGTGTTTTGAAAATGTCTTTATTCAACCTCATTTATAGTTCAAATAAATTAGCTAAAATGCTTATGAAATATTTATTTAACCATAAATTATTGCTTTTTTCTATCAAATTTATAACTCGTGAAATAATAAGTTTTATTATATCACATAAATATTTATTTCAAACATTTAATTTTTAATATTTAAGCATAAAAAAAAACTTTTATCACTTTATTAATTATAAATATTAAATATGAGCAATGCTCTTCTAAATCTTTTTATTTAATAAAAAATTTTACAATTTGATCACTTTAAATAACTGAACAATTCGATAAATTATACATTTTTGATTTAATACTTAAATGCATTGACCTGAATATATCAGAATCATAGCTAGAATTTTGATTATGAGTAAATTTATTTTTAATGAAACAGATTTTAATGGGAACGATATAATATTAGAATATATTCAATAAATATCTTATTTAAAATTGACCTGAATAGTTTATAAAACCCCTTTTCATATAACATATTCAATTATCGTTTCTGAGATGTGATTACAAAGTTCTTAAACTCACGAATAAATTGAAAATGTTTTGTTTTATAATTATAAAAGATTATTCACCGAAACCATTCGTACTTCGTTTAAATAATTAAATATGCAGTGCACATGTCAGCAGACAAAGACAAAAATCTGTCAACATTAAATCTTTTTAATATATTTTAATATTATTAACGCTTCATAATTTCTTTGGAAATGCAAGGATTGAAAAAATTTAAATTAAAGTTGATAATATTTCAGATTGAATATCATAAATCAGAATATTTTATAAATGATATTGACTCTATATTTGATGATCTATTCTATCGAAAGGATAAAAATAAAAAGTTTATATTAAAGTTTCTTATCTGAATTTATCCTCATATTTTTGATTCTTGAGCTTATACACAAACAATGCGTTGCTAATCAAAACTATCGTTTATCCATACCGAATAATTTTCATCAACAGTGTTGAGTTTATCCAGATTTTGTCCATCAATTGTAGATTATTTTTACTATAATCTCTTGGAATTTAATTTTAAATTTATTTGAGGTACGTGTTCATAAATTTTATATTCGAAATTATCGTTCTATTTTATAATAATGCTTACTAAAATAATATAAGAATAAAAAATAAACATTTAAAAATTATTTTTGTACAACATATGAAAATTTTAGTTCAAAATATAAAATTATCTACGTAGTATATTTTTATCTTATATACCTTGACATGGTAATCTCATTATAGTATTGACAACAAAATTAGTAAAATAGTTTTAATCTATCAATTTTTAAAATTAAATTTATAACTTATGAATCGTAGAAAAAATATATATTCACTATTTATAATATTTTTATTGAAAAAAAATTAAGAGAGAATTATAAAATTATGATTTACGAATCTATTGCCAATTACTTATAAGAGAGAATCCAAACTCTTTCACAAACTTTAAGCTCATATGCTTTTTATAAAAATGTAAAAAGATTTTAAATTATCATAAAAAGTTGAAAATGAGGTGTTAAGTAATTTAAAATAAAATTTATTTCTTAACATTGAAATTGTTAACTATAGTTAAATTCTTATTTTATGAATTCTACTTATAGTGGTTGAGTAATATCTTCAAAATCCCTTCACTCGAATTATATAATAATTATTAAATTTCTTATTCTTTTACTTTATGAAAGGCTTATTAAATTATACTCTTGTAGATTATTGTTAAAAATAACAATTACATGATTTATTAAAATTTTTGCATCACCATCATTTTTAAACTGTTATTTTAGATGTGAAACTTATACTACGATCATAACAAAATATTAAACTGATTTCTTTGTTAACTAGAATCGTAAAAATGTTGATATAGCCTAAATTGAAGTTAAACTTTATGAATGACCTTAAAATTACAATTATATCCGATATATGTGACATTATTAATTTTAAATTTCAGATGATATAAAAATGAAATTAATCTAAATTTAAAATATTTAAAGTAAAAATTATTGATTATTTTATTCTATTAAACATAGATAAAAGTATTCATTCTTAAATAATCTTAAAGAACAGGGAAATAATAAGACTGATAATAATGGATCGATTTATTTAAAAACAATATTGATAAATTTATTCAATATAATATCAAATTTTTAAACAAGCCAGAATCATCAAAAATATTTCAAGTAAATCTATTATATATTTATTAATAACCTTTTAGAGATGATATAAATTGATGAAACAATCATCCTAATCTGTAATGAATAGTCAAAATTATAAACCATCAACATTAAACAATATATTTATTTCTATATTGTACAGAATTCTTCATAATCGATGATGTTTATAAAACATTATACATTTGGTAGTTTTAATTTTAATATCATAATATAGTCATAATTACAATACTTTGAATGTTTTAGTCTTTTAAATCTTCAATGTTTATTTTAATATTCATCCGCTTGTGTTACAGATATCATCAGAAAATAAATAAATACGATGTGAATAAACACATATATAATCTTAAGAATAAACTTAATTAAAATTTTAAAAATAGGCAAATCATAAAGCAACTCTAGTTTATATTTTTAAAATTATTAAATCCAAACTTAAATAATTTACCAAATGATTCAATGCTTGCTTATGATATCTAACATAATTCATGATTTAGATTTTTAATTATTATAAATTTTATTACAAATTAGTATAAAAAATTCTTAAAATATACGTGTTATAAATCACCTTCAATGTTAAAAGGTTATATCTTCAATGTTAAAACAATGTTGTTGGTCTTTTTCTAAAATAAAGATTAAATGATAATTTTTATTTTATATTTCTTAGAGTCCACAAAATTCATCAAATTACCAAGAAAAATAGTACTATGCAATAATACGCAAAAATAAATTATTAGTTCTTAATTTTGTTCCATCCTTGAATAACAAGAAAATTATAGTATCCAAAATTTTTATTATTTTAAAATCCACTCATTTATAAAATTACATATTATTTTTAATTATATTTTGATTAGTAGTTGCTTCATAATATTTATATATCCTTCAATATAATTAGAAATATTTCGAATAATTTTTTCTATATTTTACATCAAATTGATTACTTATATATGTGGATGATAAATTAAGGATTTCAGATTATATGCCTATGATTTGAAGCAAATTAAGCACGATTATAAATATATTTTAAAATTTATTTTTGTTATTTCTCGATAAATTTATAATAAAATGCTGTAAATAGGTCATTAAAATGATTTTTTAATCTACACTGCTAAATATATTGATCTATTCTAGATATTTACATTAAAATAGATTATAAAAATTTAATATTTATCTGTCATCCATTCTTAAAATTGTCGTATATTAGTTTTTGCTGCAGTATTATAAATTGTACATGATTTTATATAAAATATATGAAAAAATCGGAATCCAAATTTCATGCTATTTTACAAAGTTATAATTTTTAAAAGAATGCAAATATTTAACAAAGATTGATCATTTAATATTAAATTTGATCATCATATTTGTATTAATTAAAATTAAAATGTTATGAGATTTTAGAATGTAATTCATAGCTGGTACTTAATTAAAAATTCCTTAAAATTGATTTGAGTAAGATATTAGTTAAAAATAGAAAATTTATCAGCTTAAAAATATTTACTGTTATCGTTGAGGCACATATCAATAAAATATGAATATTATCCCAATTTTATGTCACAAAACGTAAAATTTCGCTTTCAATTTCAATATCTCTATATTCTCAAAATTATTTTTGTTTTTCATCATCCATTTAAACAAATAATATTAATACAAATTCAATTTATAATTTACGAAAAATTATAAAGTGATCTAAATTATTTAGAAAAAGATAAACAGTATATTTCTTTAATGAATATGATATGCAAAAAATTAATTCTTCAAGACTGGTTTAAATAAAAATCAAATATCAAAGAGTTTCTTATTTTTAGTAGAATGAGTTAATGAAATCCAATAATAATAACATATTTATAGAATATATATATATTTTATTTATAGATTTCAATCAAAATTTTTCCTGTAAGTTTATGTTTTTTGATAATTAAATATTGATCTTCAATTATATAGTTCTTCATATTATATACCATTTAACGACGCTCATTTTTACTCGTGAAGTCTTTTTAAGTTTAATGATCATATCAACATTGAATATATATCTGTTATTATATCTTTTAAAGAAATTGATATGAATAATTATTTTAAATAAAAATTGGAAGATGCTTAAATTTCCATTTATATTGCTGGTTTAAAGCATCTTACAGGGATATTAAAAATTGAATTTATAAATTTAAAATTTTTATTTGCTTACATTTTATAAACAAAAATATTTTTTCAATTTTTTATTTTATTTCTCAATTATTTAAACCGAAAATATAAAAGCTTAACATGTTCTATAATCAATAGTGAGGGTGAAAGTTCTTTTCAAACATTATCGCCATATGTTAATTCTAAACTCGAATTTAAATGTATTTAACTGAACAAATATATATATATTTGAAGATATGAGATAAATATTTGATGAATAAATATCTTAAAATATTTTAATTCAATGATAATAATGAGAAATTGATTGTAATATTAAAGTTTGACATGTCAAATATGGAGAATAGTCCGATATAAAAAAATAGATTCTTTTAATGTATTTCGAGATGTAAAGATAATAATGTTTTTTCGAATGTTTAAAATTCAAATATTACCAATATTTGATCATAATATCAAAGATAGAATTGCATATTTTTTTTTGAGAAATATCGTTTCAATATTATTAAAATTGAAAATAAATAATGAAGATTTTCATATGTTTAAAATATGTTGAAAACTATTATAATTTATTTCTTGATTAAGATCATTAATTTAAATAGATTTTTATACGATAAAAATAAAAATCATGTTTTAAATATATGATGAATCAAATATTTATTTTTTAATAGGTTTGAAGATTATTTTCACTGGTACCACTATTTTATTAAAATAACAATTAAATTGATTTATATCAAGGTTTCTACAAACTAATATAATTTTATTCAATTAAATATTTCATTGAATTTTATCAAATGAATAAAATGAGTATGAATATATTTGAAATTAAATAAAATGTTCGATTTTTAATAAAATATCATTTTATAAATATTCTGTTCAATTATAAATTCTTGTAATATGGATATTTTGAATAATATAGAATATATTTGAGTTTGAATCAATTGAAGTATTTGTAAATATACAAATAATAACGTGTTTTTACAGAGTACTCAGTAAATAAATATAAAAAAAAATTGGATTTTGATTCTCAGATTTATTTTATTATTTAAAAGTAATTTTAAACAGCTATAGCATCAAATATATCACTCCTATCCAATAACGGTTGAATTGAACAATAATTTATTATATCTTTTGAATCACATGTGGTTTATATTTTATCAATGACATGCTCATTTCTCTTATTATTAACTTTATTTAGAAATATTTATTCCCTTAGATTGAATCTGCAATAAAACTAAGCAATTCTTATGTCATCGAAGTTGAAAATTGTCCGAATTTTTCAAATCAAAGCCGGAAATCGAATCTTATATTTCATGAGATAATCAAATATTCTTATTTATCTGATCTTGTGTAGATAAATATGAACAAAGAATATTCTACTCTTGCTCTAGAAATTAAAATAACGACAGTTAAATTTTTAATGTCATTTATATAAGAGTCATATGACAGGATATTTAAATATTCAAACAATTTTAAAGAAAGATAAGATTCAATATTATTTCAAAAAAAAATTTCAACTCAAAAATATCTTGAATGATGATATATAGGTACAAAATTTGTTCATTTCTGATATAATTTTTACCGTTCAATATTATTTTACGTTAATTTATTCAAAATTAAATGTTTTTCGCGAATATTAATCGTTAATGCGTAATATTAGAGGGTTTTTCTAAATTATACTTTGTATATTATCAATTTAACGAGAATTCGTTCAAATAATGTGATAAATTTAAACATCAAAATGTAAATTATTGAACGATTAATTCTTTTCATTGTGAAATTGAAACATTTTTTGGTAGTCGAGTGGAATTATTTTACTTGCTTCTTGGTCAATTCTAATCCAATATTTCCAACGTATTCATCAAATACTTTTTGCGTGAATTCGGTACAATCTAAATTTATTTAGTATATATTAGTTGATTTATACAAAACTCATTTTAGAGTATGATGTTAAGAAAAGACAATGAAATAAAAGTTTATCTTTAATCTTAAAATAATCTTTCTCCCCAATCCTAATTTCCCATTAATACTAAAAATTATTTATCTCTAATATATGATTTTATTTGTATTTTTCAATATAAGTGAACATGCGAGATTTTTTAATTTCTTATAATTTGTATGTTCTATATTATGAATTGTAAATGTTTAATGTAAACTATTTTCATACATTAATATTATGTGTATTTTTAAAATATATTATCTAATTAAAGAAATTTTACAATTTAATTTTGTATGTTTATTAAAATTTTTATTCAATTAAAATTAATTTATAAATATCACTCGATTATAACATCACACGTTCAGACTGTTAGTGAGAATTATTTGTTTTTCTTTTATGTTAAATGAATTATAAACGAGTACAAGTTGATAATTATCAATTATAATAAATTAAATATTTACAAAGATATATATTTGAAAGTATATTGATCAGAATTCACAAAAACGTTTTAAATTGAATTTAATATTCTCAAGTCATAATGAACAAAAATTAAATTCCTTTAATCTAAATTTTTATACAAAATGGGATTTTTACTTTTGAGAATTTATAATAAAAATACTAATTTTATTTTATTATGATCAGAAAAATCTTATAATAAAATTTAATTCAAATTAAATATGATCATGATATTTTTTACACAAATATTTGGATAGAAATTTTAAAACCACAATTGAAGATATAATTCAGAATACGTATTATTAAGAATATATATAACATATTATATCAATTCCTAGTAGATGTAACGTACAAAGTTTTTACGAATAATTGACAAATTGTAAAACAGTTCATCATCAGAATTAATAAAACTATGCCTTTAAATATTTATTTCTTATCAAAGATGAGCACAAATATATTAAATTGAAATAAGAGAATTTAAAGAAAAGTTGAATAATATCAAAATAAAATATTTAATTAAAAAATATGAATAATTTATAAATTAATATTAAATTAGGCAAATGTTTTTTGGTCATATCTTCCGCTCTTAACTTTATTTGTCATAAATTATCAATAAATTCCATTTATGTTTAGCATATTATTTTAAAATTATAATTCATTGAATATTAAAAAAAATAATATAGTTTTTATCTTTATTAATATTTTTCAATTTTTATAATTACAAATTATGATACTTTATATATTAGAAATAGGACTATAACTGATATTAATCTCAAATTTGTATTGAAATCGTGTAATTTTACTGATTATGAATATTTTAAAAAAATAATTTCACGATATAAAGTATACTATATAGTTAATAAAGCTCTGACTAGTGTCATCAAATTTTCTTGTTTTTAATACAAAATAATAAACTGGATGGATTCTGTGAATTTTTACATGCCATAATTTCAAACGTAATCGATTTGATTTATGCTTTTTAACATTTAAGTAAGAAAATTTTTAAATTATTATTTTTATTAGTGAAATAGTTATTTATCATATAATTTAACGAAAAAAATATTTTTTTCATGTTATTGTTTGAATTTGCATCATATTTTTTCATACGATTTTTTTAGCATATCTGATAATATAGGAACAGAAAAATTAAACAAAATTTCACATGTTACCAGAATTGGATGGTAAGTTTTATAAATCATCAGATTTATTAAGAGATATGAATATGCTAAATTTTGGATTTTTAGCAAGGTAAAACCATATAACTTGAAGCGTTTGTCGTATCTGTATAATTTCTAAAAAGCATAAATATATTTGAATGTTTTTTCATACGTATCTACATAATTTTTACTTTAGTTTTTGTAAGAGTTAAAAAATGTCTTAAAGGAGATGAGACACTGTAAAGATTGTTTCATTCCTACAATAACCCCCATTCATGATATTTTTCAAAATACTTAAATAGATTAATGCTATTCATTAATAAATGATTATCCATATAAAAGAAAAAATCAACGAGCATATTCATAAAGATAATTAATTATAATCTGAGAGTTCTTAGTAGATTAATTAAAATAATAGATTCATTGTAATTTTTTAAAATTTAAGCTTTGGTGAAATTCATTTCCTCATCTATTGCTGATCATACTGATTTTTACATCATAAGTATTTTTCGAGTTAAACACATTTTATATGATTAGTTTGCGCGTGCAATATTTCATTGTTATTTATTTTAGGTTCATTTATATTTTATGAATACAATATCTTCTGAAAAGTATTACAAGATATTTTAGAGTTAATTTTTCATGAACAAATATTTGACGATTATATTTTTATGATAAGTTTTATTATGACAATTCTTACATGTAAAATAGTTACTTATTCTCTGAAAATTCATATAAATTCTTACTTAAAAATAATAATTATATTTCAAAACATCATCAATTCAAAATATGATGATTGTATGTTTAAATTTTGAAACATTACATGTGCTTTGATCACAAAGTTTTTAACACGTTGTGATCATTTTCTTATCATGTGTTTATATTCATTTAAATTTTTAATCATCAATTTCTTTTCTTAAAATTTTTAATTTCAAAAAATATTTTGTCACTATAATAAAAATTATATGGATATTTGAAAGTTATTTTTATAAAAAACACATTTATTTATCAAGTCAATTTAAATATTTTATAATATTAAACTTTAAGATCATTCGAAAGCATCTGTAAAATTCTCCATATAAAATAATAGCAGACTCTTTACATTTAAGTATCAAACGAAATCCCATATAAATATAAGTGTTGGTAATATTTAGATTAAAATTAATAAGATCAATGAAAAATTAATACAATTAGAAATATCGAATAAAAATTGAGCATAAAGTATTCAATATAATTTAGTAATCAAATATAATAGAAGTATAAATCATTCGATTCTGCAAAAAATAAAAGGTAAACAGTCAATACTTTAGAATATACTAAATTAAAAATATAAATCAGATCTCAAATTTATGATTGATTTTCTTCAAAGGAAGTATATTTAAATAATATTTAAGTTTAATATTATTTAAAATAAAGATTGATGACAAAGTTATCACCGGTAATAATAATAAGGTTTCGATAAATATTTGGCACAAATTATCGATCAGAATATTTTAGAATGCTTTATAAATTCAATTTAAGTTTCTAAAGATTCCAAATTAAATAAATTCAGAGTAGAAGTTTAATTTTGCAATCATATAGAAAAATCCTAAAACAAATTTAATTTTCTAGGCTATATAGATATGCATCTCCTTTCAAAAAAATTGTTCACAAAGTTTTTAATATGAATTAAATTATCTTGATGAATTAGATTGTGTGTCACAATCAAAAAATTTTGAAACGGAGATAAATACAACATCGGAGAGTTTAATATAAACTAAATATAAGCATTAAATTAAAATTCTTATGGTTTATGAGTGAGAACACAGACTTATTTGAGTCAATTCTAAAACTAAAATCTGAGTAATTCATAATTTACAACAATCCGGATAAATATCTCTTGAAGAATATTCAAATATGTCATCGAGATATATTTTGTAATCGCAGTTCAAAATTGATTCATAAATTCCACAGCTTAATAATTTAACATTTAGGTTTTAATTATCCTCCTTCTCACGATTGGTGATAATTAGAGAGATTTAAGCAATTATAATACCTTAGATCGATCAGAAAACATTAAAAATATTATATCATGTTGAAAGGCACATCATGATGAACTAATTATTTGAAGTCAGCTTAATATGAAAATAATCATGAGATTAACACAAAATTGTCCAATTCTATATCAAAAGAAACAAAATTAATTAATCTTTTGACTGTGAAAAAAAAATTTTATGAATCTTAAAAACTTCCAATCATATATAATTATTTTAATGAATGTTAGATTCAATAAAAACAGAGCTAGAAACATGAAATAATCAAATATAAACATGTGTTTCAAGTGCAATATTAGAATCTCTCATAAAACATACAAATAATTGTTTAATTTTTATCAGATATAAATCAAATTATTTAGTATAAAATTGGATATAAATAAACTGTTTTTTTTTCATCTATAAGTAGATTTTTTATGTTAAAAACAATTGATAAATATCTCAATAGATCTCCAAAAGAATTATAAACTAGATTATACTGATAACGACCAAAATATATGATTCGTAAAGAAAAATATGTAAAAACACTAAATTTGATTGTCATTCTTTAGCTTTATTTTGTTGAGAATTAATATTGTAAAGGTTCTGTAAAATCAATAATTAATCTTCGCTATTGTTGAAAACATTAAATTTTGGAAGATTTAAATCGAATTTTTGATACTTTGTTTTAATCCTTCCATAGACGATAATTTTTATTTTAAGTTCATGATTTTATTGATAATTTTCAACTTTGCACATTTTCTTATTTGAAAAATAAAAATTTACACTCACAATATGGGATATTAAACAGTATGCTTTTACTTCATCAGAAATAATTATTGTTAAATTTTTCTATCTTTCGAACATTTTGTCATCTATTTCATTTTGTTAATTTTCAAAACATGTAAATTATCATCAATAACACGGTTTCACTACTTGTGCTATTTAATGTATGTATCGTAGTAAATTTTCTATAAGTTATCTCAAATAAGATTGTCTGGTTTGAATGATATTTTTTAGTATATATTTTTATGAAACATTAGTTTATATGATCAATATATTTTTGCTTAAAATAAAAAATCAAACCATTATTGTGATTATAAAGTTTAAATATGTATATAGCATCGTGAGAATTTATATTGAGTAAATATATTAAATATTTGAATCATATAATTTATTTTATAATGAAATGATAAATTTATATTTTATAATTGTAGAAATTATTAAGTGTTTAATTTATTATTTTTAAAAGGGAAAAATTGATTATATTTATAATATTGTTTAAGTAATTAAAAGTAATTATATTTTGATGATAAAATATTCTATTCAATGAAAGCCACATAAAAGATAAATTATTTTTCTTACTAAAGTATAAAAGACTAACATTGATAAGAAAAACACCTTAAATTATTCATATATTTAAAAATTCAAGTAATATATATTTATCATTTTTGATACGATGATTTATATTTTTTAATATGTAAAATAAATATAATTCGTATATCATTCAAAGATTAAGGAAATACCTCAACCGTTCAAATTTATTTCATAATAAATAGAGGATAATTTTCATGAATAATATCAACTATTAGGCACAAATTAATACAAAAATGTAATTTCTGAAACTATTTATATCGTCAAATTTGTTTTAATAGTTCATTAATTAGATTCAAAAATCATTCTTCATATGCTCCAATCTAAAGTTTACAAATTAGAAGATATTTTAAATATCACCTAAATTAATTATATGATCTTATGTTTATTTAAAATTAGAAAAGCAGATAGATTTTCTAATTTTAGAATCAGGAAAAATTGTAATTGAGAAACCTAACTATATTTTAACCAAATGATTGATAAAATTGATTTAACGTTTTTAAAGAATGACTTAAAGTTACGATAATTCAAGGAATCGTCATTAGTTTTTCGAACCAAAAGTAAATATAATATGTTTCGTACATATTTAATGAAATAAAGATCAAATTTAATTTCAAATGGAATGGTAAATTCATAAATTCGCAAAGAGAATTCGTGAATTTTATTCAAAATGTGAAAAAAATTCTTTCGAAACAGACTAGAAATTTAAAAAAATTATAAATAAACATATTTTACTTTACGTCATATTTCGAAACAACAGAAAATATTGTTGAAATTTTTAATCTGCACAATATCAATTAAAAAAATATTTGTTACATGTAAATTCATAATCATCTCAAAGAGAAATTTACAATTAAATATACAAGTTTCAAAATATAATTTTTTATGAGAATATTACTAAAATTTTTGCAAAATACTCAAATATTGGTGGATGTCTGTGCAGTTTACATTGTAGATGAGTATTTATTAAGGTATAAATAAAAAAACATGGAGAGAGTAACTTAATAGAATTTTATGTTTTATAAAATGGAGAAAACATCATTTATTCGTTGAAATTTTTATCTAAAACCAGAACTGAATCCAGGATGTGCCACTTATCTGAGTACTATTTTATAGATATGCAAACCTAAAACATTCATACCTATCGATGAACTGCTCAAATAATGTCAACTCAAAAAGATGACATTTTGTTGAAACTTAGAATCATACCGGTCATTTTGTTTATCATAATACTTCAGCGAAGAATCAATTTGTTTAAAAAAATTTAGATCAGAATACGAATTTTACAAAAATGCATGGAATTTGCATTAAAGTAATCCAGACGTTCTTAATTAAAAGATATGGATCCGCATTCTCTCAAAAAATTATTAACATGATACGGTTAATTTAGTTTGATAAATCCAAATAATGACTTCATATCAACATTATTTATAATAATGACCCAGAATCTTTTTAAAATACAGCATAATACACATTTAAATGTATTTTTTGTTTTAATTACCATTTATGCCAGATACTTTTGAAAAGAGTTTTAAAAATATTATGTAATGGAAGTTAAACCAATGGAAACTCCGTTAATGTAATTTTAATATTAGATTGAAACACTAAAACTTTTATGAACGATTTCTACATATTTTATCAAAAATCTCTTTTCGATTTTTTAATAGCTTAAATTGATTTATTTTTATAGCAAATAATTCACGTTATCAATCAGTTCTATGTTAACAACGCAATATATACAGAGAGTTAACGTTTAATATTTATTTTCAAAGTGATTAAAAGATTCATATTGTATTTTTTTTAGTTTGTGCAATGATATATCACGTTTTCAAATATTATGTAACTTATCATTTTTTTTATTTATTTATTAATAGTCGTGATAATATTCATAAGTTTTTTTTCGGTTTATTCATTATAACCATAAAATACATCCTTTCACGGTAATTTTTTACTTTTTCAATCTGTTTCCAGTGAGATAAACAGGTTTTGCTATTTGTATCATTTTGATATTCAGGATCATTGATTTTTAAATACTTTCATGAGTAAAACCTTAACAACATAGAATCAAAAAAATATTTTCAGTTGACACGGATTATCAGATTGTTATCATATTTATTCTTTCGTCATTGAGAATAAAAATTATGTCATTTATCATTTATTCTGTTTATTTATCGTTGAATATTTCGTTATCATCCCTATTATGTGATGATATACATGTTTTTGTAACATAATAATTGTTTAATTTTAATACGAATATAAATTTTAATCAAATTTTTTATCATAATTTATACGTGATTAATTTAATTGGTTCAAATATCCTTAATTCATTTATCTATGATTTTGACAACATAAACGGTAAATATAAAAATATATTTTTGGAAAATTTAATCAAAATAGTAAATATCACATCTAGGAGGTCAAATTGAACCAATTTTTTATAAAATAAAATTAACAATATATATTAAGTATTAAACATACAATATTATCTATTTATGTATTTTATACCATAATTCAGGATAATATTCTCTCAAATATTTAAGTACATTTTGATATATATTTTTCCTTTATTGTTAATAACCTAAATATAAACATAATTTATATATATGTATATCTACATCTTTATAAATCAAAGAATTTTAAAAGTATAATTTTAGAGAAACGTTGAACAATGCTTGTTGTCTTTAGTTCTATTTAATTTTCATTCAATTCATAATGCTTTTGTTAATTCTAAAAGATTCAAACTATATCTATTTATTAACGTTTTTGAAAAACATTCTGAAATATGTAGACTGACACATTTAATGGGGGCATTAATCGAAATGCTTAACTGTTGCTCACGCTCATCAAGATATTGTAAAAATTTCCTCACCTAAAGCTTTCTCTTCAGAATTGTTTTGAAGTGAAACTTTAGGTCGATTCTTTGCGTTTCTCATTCAGTCCTACCCAGTCCTTAAACTCTCCTCTCTGGGAATGGTTTCATTCTTTCATAATGAGCGATTAATTTTGCGTTTTACCTTTTCATTCTGTGGAGTAATTTTAAAAGCTTTAGCCAGCCAGTAGATGGCTCTTTTCCATAATTATTAAATTTGCCGTTGCCTTGAGGCTAATAATTCATTTCCATATGGCCATATTTGAATATATTCCCTGAAACTTTACTGAGATACTACAATTTAACTTGTTGGAAATCAGCATGTATATGGTCTAAGAGAAAACTATAAGCCTTGTCTAAATTATAATGCATAATCATGGCGAATTTAATAACACTGTCAAAATTTGGACTTTTAACAACTATAATTGCATTGTTTAGAGATTAAAAATTATGGCTTTAAACTGAATAATATGTTCTAATATCTGTAGTTTTATAGAATGGAGAACTTTTTACCATCATAAGTAATAGGAAGATCTTATCCCATTATTCGAAGTTTTCCATTCATTTGACTCTCATGTTACAGATAGGGTTTATTAAACCTTGGATAAACTCCTCGTTTTGAGGATGTTAAGGTTAAGATTTGTTCGTTTTTATGCTCAGGATATCTAATATTTGATTCGATATTTGTTCCCATGTCAATGTGAACTATCTCTGGTGCTCAAAATTAACACGCGATATTATCGACGAATTACCCGATAATTATTATTGCCTCGATGTTATGTATTGTAAATGCCTCATTCCATTTTCTGAAGTAATCACATAAAAAACTATGATAGGCCTGTTGTCTTAGTTCGAGAGAGATAGAAGACCCTCAATATCTATCGTAGTTCTTTTAAATGGATCACTAGCCGTTTCACATGAGAGTGGTGAATAACTTTTAAACAGTATATTGTTCCTTTTGAAGAATTTACGAATAAATTAGAACAATTTTGAGCGTCTGCACGCATTTTTTACTATAATAATAGTTTTTTACTCTTGATAAATGTTTTATCAGCCCAGAGATGATCTCCTGTATGTTCTGAGTCATAGTATATTTCAAAAATTTTAAATCTCACTTCTTTCTGTAGTATACATGTCAATATGATTGTTCCCTCGTCGTAATAATTCCTGTAAAATATTGTTCTCTCCAGGATTAAATTAAGTCGATGTAACGAAGCGTTTATACAGAACGAATCTCAGAGAAGTGTTTTAATGAATATCAAACCTTCGTTTGTTTCCAAAAGATTTTTAAATTTCATCATCATTTATTTTATATGTTTGCATGCAGAATTCGTCGAAAATACCCATCTCTTTTTATTATTTTGATTCAACGACATTTACCGGAATGATAGAACCAGATTAGGTTGTCTGCATAAGCGTGGTTAGTATCCTTTCTGTTTATAATTTTAAAATCAAATATATCCATTTTTTTAATTCATCTCGAAGGCCCTCCATGGAGTTCCCTCAGTGATGACATGTATTTCAGAGAGTTATGGTCTCTTTGAATTCGATAATTTGAAGTGCGTGTATTGCTTAAAATTTTTCAAGATCAAAATTACAGCCAACAATTCTAGTTTCGTTACTGAATCATATTATTCCGGCTTTGATAAAGAATGATTTGCATATGCGATCACTCTCTCCTAATCATCGGCATTCTGCAAATAAATGGTCCTTTTTGAAGAAACGCTTGAATCCTTATCATATATGAATACATAACTAAAAATAGCATAGTCGATCCCTGGAGGAGAGTACAATGAGTTTTTTAGTTTTCTGAAAGTGTTTTAGCATAGTTAGTCTTAGACGAATTCTACATCTATTCTTAGGAAACGATTCAGAGATTTGGCGAATCCATCCAGACATTGTATTAACTGCACATAATATGAACGCAGTCCCTAAAAATCTTTGAATATTTGTTCTACCCTTTGGTGTTTCCCAAATAATTGTTGCGTTCTTTCTTGTATCAGAATCTTGTATACGTTCTTCAGATATAATGTGGCCTAAATAATCGAACATGTTCTTTAAGAACTTTGATTTCTTAACAATGACATCTTCAAAATATAACATGCAAAATTTTCAATAGAATCATTCAAAATATTTTTTATCGTCTTCTGAAACGTAGATTGCGCGTAGCACAGGCCAAATGACATATTCTTAAATTGAAATGAACTATGTGGTGTTACAAATAGTTTTTTCTCTCAAACTTTATAACAGGAACCTGATGGATAAATGCTAAATGTCCAGAGATGTGAAGTACTTTGATTCGTCAAAGTAATCAAGTGTGTCATCTATTCTTGGTAACAGGTATGCATTTATTGTCGTTTTATTATTGAGCAATCTGAAATAACTGCAAATCAAGAACGATCATTCTTACGTCTTAGTTATCAAGATGTATGAATTCCATGGGCTATGACTTGTTCAATTATAGTCGCATCGAACAGTTTTGTGATATTTTCTCTAACTATGTGTTTGATATGCATTGGAAATCGGCTGCATCTTTGTTTTAATGAATTAGGATAATTAAGTTATATTTTTTTCAAAAGATTCTAATCAGTCATCGTCAGATTGCTTAATTGAAAACTCTCTCTTCATTCAACCTAGCCCTGTTTTAATTCTGTCTGTTTCTTAGATTTAAACGATATAAACTGCCCATTTACATGACATATAACGGATTATTCCTTTTCATTTAAGCGACTATTTCTGTCAGAAATAAACCAAAATGTGCTTTTCTCGTAATGTTAAACGAATTATTTGTGCTGTAAATATGCATGCAGCTATTTGTAGAATCCTAGTTACATCAGAATTTGGGAAGTAAATTCATTCCTAGCCTGCAGACTTTCGACAGCTTTTAGCTTAAACAAATTGATTAGTATTCAAACATTCATGGTTAGAAGAGGTAATGGCACCTTATTAAAATTCTTCATCAATGTGCCTTCAATCAGTGAAAGCGAAAAATAATTTTGTTTTCCATTTTTAGCATATGCCTCGAAGATATTTTGATCAATTAAAAAATAGGCGATCCAGAATCAATTTTGATATTGATATCTATTAGATGTGTAGCACTGATGGTAGATTTTAATACTGCGCCTAAACTATCGAAATTTTAAAAAATAATATAAAAATTCGATCAGTTTCAACCTATAATGCGGAATTTATAACATATGAAACATCCTCCCGTTTCCAGTCTTCGCGATTCTCCTCTGCTGTCTGGTGGATGTTTTTCCACTGACTTGTCAATCCCGTCTTGAATGGTTGCTGGCAGAGTATCTGTGCCATTCTGAAATGCGTGTACCTCTCCATCTACTTTTAATAGCATTAGACCTCAGAGCCAAAGCATAGTTATGCTTGACCAGTAATTTAGCAGCCTTTAATGTCTTTGGCTGATATTTGAGTATTTCCATTTTAAACTTTTATCTTCTTAAATCGACTATAGTTTGATGTATCCACACAGTCTTCCAATTGCCAGGATACGAGTATGCCTTTCTATCTATTTTTTGGATTCTTGATGCCAAATTATTCCGCGTCTCATCGTTATTTTGTTCGAGTTGTTTAAAAGACTCTATCAGAGAATAATCATTCCACATTTATATTTTTCAGTCAACCATCCCTTTAGGGTTTAGTACTCACTGTTTTGATCGAAGGATTCCAGTAGCAAGGAAATCCGAAATTAGTTAGAGCATTTTATCAACAGTTCTCACCACCAGTATATGCATCTAAAATTTGCATATTACACGACAATTTCGAACTAGTCAAACCCGAGTTCGAGCTCTGCTTTGGTTTCGCTCAATCGATCGATCAACTGAAGTTAAGCTCTCTCTGAGAGATTCCGATAACTCTAATTGAAACAATTACACATTATCTTCTTCGATTTATAATAAAACAAAAAAGTCGCCTATGCATATCAGAATATGCACAACGAATTAAAAATTAGCATTCCTAGATGATGGAAAATAAATAAACGTCAATAAATTCTAACATCGTTTGATATTTTTGAAAATTTAGAAATATTTTATGCATTAAAATTATAAATACAATTTAAGGATGTTAAAATATCGAGAATATAATTTGATTTCTCAAAAATTATAATTTATGTGAAATAATAAAACTGATTATCTTTTTAAATTATTTATAGAATGTTTTATGACGAATGATAAAAAATTTTTATTTAATTATATGCATAAAATTATTTATTTTATGTGAAAATTTAGGACCATTTCGTTAACAATAACACTTTTATTTTTTTAATATTCTCAGTCATTTATCTAACAATTTATGATGATAGTTGATGAGTTAAATTAATATTCGACAAGTATTTCTCTTTTGATGGAAGCGTGTTTTGTATTAAATCTTGAAATTTGCAATATGTTCATAACTGGTTCTGTTTGTTGTTTTGTGTAATATTCTTAAATCGTGCATTAATTATCTTATTAACCATATTAAAAAGATGAGAATATATCTTAAAACAAATTTGCTTAAAGGAACTAATTTTGACATAATAATTAGGTATTTTATAATTGCTTTATAATGTCAATTGATTTATAAATATATTAAAATGTGAAAATATCAAGCTTTATATATTATTCAATTTTAAATTATTATTGGATAAAAAATTCAAAAGCTCACATTATGAAAAATTTAAATTTTGTATTTTGAGTATTAAATTTTTATTATAAATTATATAATTTTAATTATCATTTCCATCTATTTGACGATACTGTGGTCGCGTTAAAATAATCCTTTTACATGCTAAAAACTCATCAATATTGGATCAAATTTAGTTTTATATTACAAGAGAGATTACAAAACTGAATATCGTATTTGGATAATAGGATATAGCAATGAAATTAAAATTTAGTATTTGAACAAAATAAATGACTTTGTTAAGAATTCACTTATTAAGACGTTAATATTCTTTCGAAGCACATTTACCAAATACATATTAAATTTAAAGGTGATTACAATCTTTGATGATAAAACTGGTAAAATATTTGTACTGCTTTTGATATATCTCGATTAATGATAAATAATGAAAAGTTAATCTTTTGAATTACATTAGCAGAATTTACTTTTAAATTTGTTTAGATAAATAAGAAAATAATAAGTTTATTAAATTTAGGTATTAAAGTAGTTTTCTATCGTTAGTTCATTTCTGTATTGAGTAAATTGTCTACCATCTTAACTGCAAATATCTTCTTGTTGAATAATTTTTATAAAATGGTATTTGATTTCAAAACGCCTTTTTGTAAATCTATCGATTAATAAGATGTTTTTAGGATAATTCTGATGGTTTTAGTGTAAGAAGATTTTTAATTATTTCCTGTGTGAAACTTTATACAGCAAAAATTTTTTTTATTTACAAGTACAGTAGAATTTCATCTTTTCTTTTGTAAACATGTTTTTCATATCTCTACAAAAGAGGATTGCTATTAATGCATTTATAAATTATTTCGAGTAGAATCACATGGATCTGTTGACTCAGAGAAAATAATAATGTTGATACATGATGTGTTTTTAACAGATAGAAAAAATCTATGATTCATGTGTCCATTATAAAACAAATTAGATAACATAGTTTAGAGTAATATTTTTAAATTAACAGATACCCATACGTAATCTGATAAAGCAGTTTTTGGTCATCTTATAACTTTCTTGTGAATCTAATAACCAAAATTTGTCAGTTTTAAATGTCCTTTGTTTTGAACAAGTAAATAATCATCTTAAAGTCGCTTCAAATAATTACAAAAACATAATTTTAATTATATTCAAATTGTGTTAATTACATATATTGTAATAAATCGTGATATATTTCATATACTCAAGTGGAATTTGCAAACATTAAACTACAATTGTATATATTTTTGGTCTAAAGATGAAGCATAGTTTTATGTAAAAATTTTAACATCGTATAGATAATAATTTTTGATAAACACAGAAGTATTTGTGAAATTTTCAAAGTTACACGATCAAAATTTATGAGGAATATTTAACAAGTAGTTGGAGCATTTTTTCATGTGAAGATTATTGAAATAATAAAATAAGATAATAAAATTTTAATAAGATTTCTAAATTCAAAAATATTTTAAAAAGTTGATTGATGAACAGTCGAAAATATTTATCTGAAATGGTTTAAAGAGTAAAATAGACAAAATTAATAAAAATATATTTTAAGGTAAACAAACAATTTTTGATTTTGTAAAATTCAATTCGTGTGAAATCAGAAAAATCCCCAATTAATCTTAAAATAACATTATCCGCGTTAAAGTTAAACTATTTCATTTCAAAATAATTATTGTCTATTCTTCCAATGTTATATGAAATTTAATACATGAGTAAATGCATATCGTTCTTCTACTTTAGGGTTTCAGTCGTCTGCGTTCATTTTAACTCACAATTATAATATAAGTAACAATGTCTGTAAATACTTCACGTTCGTATGATTTGAATTGTTTTCATTTTTCACGAGACAACAACATTCTGTTGATTAATTTATAATTCTGAACTACAGAAAAATAAATTTTGCTTATTTTAATATATAATATTTAACATGTACATGTGGTTATATTTTTACCTTGTGTTTTTTTACATTTTTAATACTTTTATATTTATTAACATTAAATTTTCAAAAAGAGCGGGTTTTGTGTGTCTAGCTGATCTAGAACAATCATTATCCTTGCTATGATTTTTTTTCAAATATCTGAAAATATCATGAATCGTTGTTGCGTAAAACTTCCTCAGTTATTTTGATAGATTTCAAGTTTTTATTTGAAAAATTCAATTTGAAGTATTGGATATGTCACGTAAATAAAATGACGCAGATAAAAATACAGGAACTGTCTTAAATTTCTAACTCATAAAAATTTTTCATGAAATTGTTTGGGAATTTTTTTAATGCATATATTTATTGTCATGGATAGTCTTAATAAAGGATTTTAAATCTTTTGATGATATCAATAATATCGATCATTTAAATATAAAATTATTACTATAAACTTGAATTCTGTAATTTTTCGATGAATATTTATAATTATACATTAAATGTTTAAAAAATATTTTAAATCAAATTTTCAAAAAAAATTTCTCGAGTAGGAAAATTCTACAATCATATAAGTGTCAAATTAAAAACTTTTGAATTTTCAAAATTATAATAAACAACTATAATCTGAAGACAGCGAAAGATTTATTTCAAAAACAGATATCTCATTTCATCACCAATTTCATAATTGAAATATTTTTTAAATACCATGATAATTTTTCAGATCCTCATTAAGGTAAACAATTTGATACAACATATATCTGAACAGATATATTAAAAAAAGTCATTTCTTAACATAAAAATCTCGAAAATATGTATATATTTTGAATAACAGGGAGGATGGAAATATCTGCAATTATAATTATATCATTCAAAATGGTTTAGGTGACTCACAAAATATTGGATATTAAATGTTAGTTGATTGAAAATATTCTCAAAAATTTGAGCCCCATTATTAATGTTTTGTTGAATTGTCCAAATATGATAAAAAAATAGATTTACATTTTTTGTCAATCCATGAAGTGTCAAACGTACCAAAACATATACCGACTGACGTTTTGGCTAATTTACGCTTTTCGGGTTGGCTGTGTTAACTAACTTTTTCCGTTAAGCTCCTCCCCCAAGAGATGCACCTTTGTTTAGATGTTAAGATCTAGTGTCATATTGCCTTGGTCTTACACCAAAATGAAGCCTCACCTTTTCTCTGACCATTAGGGAGATCTTATTACTGTGGCAATCATAACTATTTAAATACATGCTAAACAACGATCAAAAAATTTATGTTTACATTTTCAAGATTTAAAGTATCGATTCGTCGAAATGTAATTGCTATAAATTTTACTTCAGGTTTTGTATCATATTATAATATACATTAAACTTCGAAATTAATTAAATCTGTTAAAATGGGGAGTGAAGATTGTCACAGAACGTGAAAAGAGATAAAAATGACGCGCATGTTTCACTGAAGACGCGAATCCTCCTCTCTCCTTCTTTCGTTTAGTTGTTTTCTTCAGATTATTTATCAAAGTAGTAGACATAAATATATTAGTTTTGTGATAATTAACATTCACCACGAAATCAGTTAAAATAATTTCAAAGATGTGAAGTTTTATTTCATCAATTTTCAATTAAAAACTATTAAATTGTGGAAATCTCAAATTTTCATTTTGTTTAATTATCTCTGTGCTTCGTCTGAAATATCGAAGATTTTTTAAGATTCATAACACTTCGAATATCTCCCATAGTTACATAAATGATTAAATTTATACCGAAAGGTAAACCTTCAATTAGAGGCAAGTACAAAATTTAATATTAAATTTGAAGTGTTCAAAATAGTTCATCAACAAAAAAGAGTTTCAATTACAGAATAAACTTTTAAAAGACAAAAAATATAAAATGCATATCTTGAAAATTGACACATATATGTTAATTGTAAGTTGATGTCATATTACTATTCTTTGTAAATTTTCGAACTTCCGTTTGAATAATTTTAAAAAGTATGCAGATGTTGGTAAAATTTACAAAAAATTTAAAATGTTTAAGTTTGATTGAATTGTGATTGTTAAAGATAATATAAATTAAAGATCAACCAAAATTAATAATTATACAACTCCATGAGAATACATTTCCTAATGAAAAAGACATACTCGACATATGTTATATTCAATTTATTTAATATTTTGTATAATGAGAAGTATGAAATATACATTTAACTAGAGTAAAGTTTTTATTCTTAGGTTTAGTCTAAGGATAAATATTCACAAAATTTTCATTTGAAGCACGACAAACATAAGAAAAGGAAGTTTACATTAAAAATCAATTTTATAAGATCGTGAATCATCAACAACCTTATTATATTTAGTTTTCAATGTTTTGGAAATAAAACGAGAATCTAAGACAGTAATTTTATCGTTCCACTCGAACTCACACAAATATTAGAAAAATTCAAATTAGCCATAAAATTAATTTCTTGTAAAGTGCTTGATTAAATATTTACCCTAACGAAATCAAAATTAATTTATGGATAAATTTTATGTGCTTATATACCATCTATAAAATAGGCCTGTCATAAATATTGAATAGGTTTGCCTATTTTTTGTCAACGATTTATTATTTATACCTACAATATTAAAAACGCCAAAATAATGATAAATTTAAAAAAGACGGTTAGTTATTATCTCGATCAACCAAATATGCAAATTTTTATTTCGTTCGAAATATCAAAATAAAAAGTTGATTGAAAAACTATCATAGATATGTTACTCAATATAATTCCAAACTAATTTCATCACCATTCTTTTTTGTTGCCTTATCTTGTTTAGAATAAATTTAAAGAACGATTCAATGATTTAACGGCTTGAACGTACAAATATATGTTGTTGGAAAAACTCAAATAATATTTACTGACTAAATCTATCGACGACACAGTTTTTATAAATTTATTCAATCGATTTTACTTGTAGTTAATCTGATAATTAGTAAAGTGAATAAAATTACGTGTTGAATGTTTGACATCTCTAAATCGTATCAACGATTCGAACTCATTACTTTTAAATGTCTTAATGTATTTTGTTGAAAAAGAGTTGAAATCAAATATGTAAAAATATATTTCCGACAAAATTAACCAAAACTTTTAAAATAATTCAGTGTATTGAAAATTTTATTTTGAAAAAAAAAATCCAACCATGAATGAAAACGAGAGAAATATTTTCGACATAAATACACGAGATTCAATGAAGAAATAAGCAAAAGCTCCCCATTAACGCAAACAAACAAATGTCAATAAATAATCTAAAGAAAAATAAAACATTGATTCTCTGTTAAAATATAAGTTATTAATCTTGGTTAGATCTCAGAGTACATTTAAGACGCACATTATTGATTTACTCTTTCACTTAGCATGAGAATAGCTAGAAAATTCTCAACTGTGACCAAGTATAATCGATTATATTCTGTACTTTGATTTTTATTTGATCAAAATTTAGTAGATTTACGACGATATACTTATGATCCTTGTGGTTGGAAATGTCAACCTAATCAAGCATTCAGAAATAACTGTGGTGTTTGGAATAGTTTAAGGAAAATGAACGGACGAAAATAGCTTTATTTATAATTTTTACAGACATAAAATTATCAAGTTGTCTCGTGTATTTCCATCCCCATGAATTAGTAACTAATTCACAAAAGAGATTTTTCGTATTTTCACATCGAATTTACCTCCATATATGATGTGCAAGCTGAATTTCTTCTTGATTGTTGCTAAATATATTTGTTTTTGTTTTGTTAAACAAACAATCGCTTCCTATCGCAGAGTGATCTTCATTTTAATAAAACATTTCTTTAGTTCTCATGTATGTTTTGGAAAAGTCAAAGTTAATCATCAAGATTGATGTATATATGATTTACTTTTAAGAACCGTTCTTAATTTATTTCATTTATCGATATTTTTTATTTAGTGCACATATTCTTCCCAACCTTCTTATTCGAGAAGTTTTCAAGAGCGTAGTATAAAAACCGAGTTTCAACAATTATGAATTTATTTTAAAATTACTTCAATCTAATCAGGCACAGTTTTTTCTAAAATTAAAAGTAATTCATCCATATCGTCAAAATATTTTGAACTTGGGAAAAAAGGTATTCCGTTACCGATCAAAATAATTACGTCATTTACAAACATAAAATACGATATAATTCATCATATATAGAGAGATTCTAATCGTAAATAATCCCATAAAAAGTTTAATAACTCTTCAGTCTTAAGAAAAATTAAAAAAGAAAATTTAATTATAATTTTTATTTGAAATCTATTTTTTCTTAGGGAGTGTGTTTTTAGACATTTAAAATTTATTGAGTTTATGATATTTAATGTATACTAATCTTTTACATTTTTTGATTGTTCTATCATGTAAGAAAGATGTTTTTATTTGAAAGCCTTTTACGATATTACAAACATGGAAACTGACAGTGATAAAATTTTTAATAAAACCGTATCTAATTCAAAATTTTCAATTAATTATTTTATTTTATCTTCGTGGAAATATAATTGATTCAATGATTTATTTATCGTAAAGTTGAAAAATATTTAAAGTTTCTTTTTTATTACATAAATTTTAAAATAGATTTTTCTTGAAATCGAAGAAAGAGAATATTCGTTGAGTTTTTGACAATATTTTTCTTTTATAGAAATTATTTTTCTGCTTCAAGTTTTTCAAAAATTTAACATAATGGTAAAATCAATTCGCATTTAAAGTGCTTTTAAATATTCCGAACACACTTAATATTTTTAAATAAATTTGTCCAAACTATATTAAAATTTTCTTTTAAAACTGGTCACAAATAAATTTCTAAAGTTTTTAAATATATATTTAAAGGTAAAATTTCGAAAAAATAATTATCATGATGAAATCTTAAATAAGATAAAATTGCA
>JALDNG010001087.1:0-70151 GCA_024349245.1 Neodontobutis hainanensis | reverse complement strand
GTTCTGCAGTATTCAGTCTGCTCTATTGCAAGTCTACAGTCTGTTTTACTGCACATCTACAGTCTGTTCTAATGCACATTTACAGTCTGTTCCTATGCAAGTATACAGCCTGTACTACTGCTCAACAACAGTCTGTTCTACTGCACGTCTACAGTCTGTTCTACTGCACCTCTACATTCTGTTGTAAAGCATTTCTAGTAGTGTTTTCTAATACTCATATACAGTCGGTTCTACTGCTCGTCTACAGTCTGAACTACTGCACCTCTATAGTCTGTTCTAAAGCATGTCCACAGTGTTTTCTAATACTCATATACAGTCTGTTCTAATGCTCATCTACAGTCTGTACTACTGCACCTCTACAGTCTATTCTTCTGCACATTGTCAGTCTGTTCTACTGGACGTTTAAAGTCTGTTCTAATGCTCGTCTACAGTCTGTACAACTGCACCTCTACAGTCTGTTCTAAAGCATGTCTAGAGTGTTTTCTAATACTCATATACAGTCTGTTCTAATACTCGTCTACAGTCAGTTCTAAAGCCAATCTAGTGTCTGTACTACTGCTGCTTTGAAGTCTTTTCAACTGCAAGACTACAGTCTGTTTAATTGCACCTCTACAGTCTGTTCTAATGCCAGTTTACAGTCTGTACTATTGCTCTACTGCAGTCTGTTCTACTGCATGTCTATAGTGTTTTCTAATACTCATCTACGGTCTGTTCTACTGCACGTCTACAGTCTGTTTTAATAAATGTATACAGTCTGTATTACTGCACCTTTACAGTCTGTTGTAAAGCATTTCTAGTATTGTTTTCTAATACTCATATACAGACTGTTCTAATGCTTGTCTACAGTCTTCACTACTCCACCTCTACAGTTTGTTCTACTTCTCCTCTACAGTCTCTTCTACTGCAGGTCTACAGTCTGTTCTACTGCAAGTCTACAATCTGTTCTACTGCTCGTCTACAGTCTGTTCTACTGTAAGACTAAGGTCTTCAGTCTCTTCTAATGCACATCTACAGTCTGTTCTAATGCACATCTACAGTCTGATCTACTGCCGCGTCTACTGTCTGTTCTAATAATTATCAACATTCTGTACTACTGCAACTCTACAGTCTCTTCTACTGCACATCTACAGACTGTTCTACTGCATGTCTACAGTCTGTTCTAATGCCAGTTTACTACTCTACTGCAGTCTATTCTAATGCACGTCTACAGTCTGTTTTAGTGCACATTTACAATCTTTTCTAATTGTCAGTCTGTTCTACTGGACCTTTACAGTCTGTTCTAAACCTCATCTACAGTCTGTTCTAAAGCCAATCTAGAGTCTGTACTAATGCTGCTCTGAAGTCTTTTCAACTGCACTTCTACATTCTGTTCTACAGCACGACTATAGTCTGTTTTAATAGACGTCTACAGTCTTTTCTAATGCACTTCTACAGTCTGTTCTACTGGGCGTCTCCAGTCTGTTCTAATAATTGTCTAGAGTCTGTTCTACTGCACGTCTACAGTCTGTTCTAAAGCATCTCTACAGTCTTTTCTAATGCTCGTGTAAAGTCTCAACTACTGCACCTCTACGATCTATTCTTCTGCACATCGTCAGTCTGTTCTACTGCACATCTACAGTCTGTTCTAATGCACATCTACAGTCTGTTCTAATGCACATCTATAGTCTGTTCTAATGCTCGTCCACAGTCTATTCTAATGCACATCTACTGTCTGTTCTAATGCAAGTCTATAGTCTGTACTACTGCTCATCTACGGTCTGTTCTAGTCTAGATCTACAGTGTGTTCTAATAAACGTCTACAATCTGTTCTACTGCACATCTACAGTCTGTACTACTGCACTTCTACAGTCTGTTCTAATGCTCATCTACAGTCTGTATTACTGCACCTCTACAATCTGTTCTAAAGCATGTCTAGAGTGTTTTCTAATATTCATATAGAGTCTGTTCTAAAGCTCGTCTACAGTCTGAACTACTGCACCTCTACAGTCTGTTCTAAAGCATGTCTACAGTGTTTTTTAATACTCATATACAGTCTGTTCTTATTCTCATCTACAGTCTGTACTACTGAATCTCTACAGTCTATTCTTTGCATATTGTCAGTCTGTTCTACTGGACGTTACAGTCTGTTCTAATGCTTGTCTACAGTCAGTTTTAAATCCAATCTAGAGTATGTACTACTGCTGCTCTAAAGTCTGTTTTTCTAACTGCATGTCATACAGTCTTTTCAATCGCACCTGTACAGTCTGTTTTAATGCCAGTTTACAATGTCTGTACTACTGCTCTACTACAGTCTTTTCCAACTGCATGTCTACAGTCTGTTTTACTGCACATCTACAATCTGTTCTAATGTACATCTACTGTCTGTTCTAATGCAAGTCTATAGTCTGTTCTATTACACATCTACCGTCTGTACTACTGCACTTCTACAATCTGTTCTAATGCTCGTCTACAGTCTTTATTACTCCACCTCTATAGTCTCTTCTAAAGCATGTCTAGAGTTTTTTCTAATACTCATATACAGTCTGTTCTAATGCTCGTCTACAGTCTGAAGTACTGCACCTCTACAGTCTGTTCTAAAGCATGTCTACAGTGTTTTTAATAATACTCATATACAGTCTGTTCTAATGCAAGTCTATAGTCTGTACTACTGTTCATCTACAGTCTGTTTTACTGCACGTCTACAGTCTGTTCTGATAAACGTCTACAGTCTGTTCTACTACACATCTATAGTCTCTACTACTGCACTTATGAAGTCTGTTCTAATGTACATCTACAGTCTGTTCTAATCCATGTATATAGTCTGTACTACTGCTCATATACGGTCTGTTCTAGTGCAGGTCTACAGTCTGTTCTAATAAACGTCTACAATCTGTTCTACTGCACATCTACAGTCTGTACTACTGCACTTCTACAGTCTGTTCTAATGCTCATCTACAGGCTGTATTATTGCACCTCTACATTCTGTTCTAAAGCATGTCTAGAGTGTTTTCTAATACTCATATACAGTCTGTTCTAATGCTCGTCTACAGTCTGAACTACTGCACCTCTACAATCTGTTCTAAAGCATGTCTAGAGTGTTTTCTAATACTCATATAGAGTCTGTTCTAATGCTCGTCTACAGTCTGTTCAACTGCACCTCTACAGTATGTTCTAATGCCAGATTAAAGTCTGTACTACTGCTCTATTACAGTCTTTTCCACTAAAGTCTGTTTTACTGCACATCTACAATCTGTTCTAAAAATGTCTACAGTCTGTTCTACTGCACATCTACAGTTTGTACTACTGCACTTCTACAGTCTGTTCTAATGCTTGTCTACAGTCTGTATTTCTGCAACCTCTACAGTCTCTTCTAAAGCATGTCTAGAGTATTTTCTAATACTCATAAATAGTCTGTTCTAATGCTCATTTACAGTCTGAACTACTGCACCTCTACAGTCTGTTCTAAAGAATGTCTACATTTTTGTCTAATACTCATATACATTCTGTTTGTAATGCAAGTCTATAGTCTGTACTACTGCTTATCTACGGTCTCTTTAAGTGCAGGTCTACAGTCTGTTCTAATAAACGTCTACAGTCTGTTCTAATGCTTGTCTACAGTCTGTATTTCTGCAACCTCTACAGTCTCTTCTAAAGCATGTCTAGAGTATTTTCTAATACTCATAAATAGTCTGTTCTAATGCTCATTTACAGTCTGAACTACTGCGCCTCTACAGTCTGTTCTAAAGAATGTCTACATTTTTGTCTAATACTCATATACAATCTGTTTGTAATGCAAGTCTATAGTCTGTACTACTGCTCATCTACGGTCTCTTTAAGTGCAGGTCTACAGTCTGTTGTAATAAACGTCTACAGTCTGTTCTACTGCACATCTACAGTCTGTTCTAATGCACATCTACAGTCTGTTCTAATGCACATCTACAGTCTGTTCTAGTGCAGGTCTACAGTCTGTTCTAATATACGTCTACAGTCTGTTCTACTGCACATCTACAGTTTGTTCTGATAAACGTCTACAGTCTCTACTACTGCACATCTAAAGTCTATTCTAATGCACATCTACTGTCTGTTCTAATGCAAGTCTATAGTCTGTACTACTGCTCATCTACGGTCTGTTCTAGTCTAGATCTACAGTGTGTTCTAATAAACGTCTACAATCTGTTCTACTGCACATCTACAGTCTGTACTACTGCACTTCTACAGTCTTTACTAATGCTCATCTACAGTCTGTATTACTGCACCTTTTACAATCTTTTCTAAAGCATGTCTAGAGTGTTTTCTAATATTCATATAGAGTCTGTTCTAAAGCATGTCTACAGTGTTTTTTAATACTCATATACAGTCTGTTCTTATTCTCGTCTACAGTCTATACTACTGAATCTCTACAGTCTATTCTTTTGCATATTGTCAGTCTGTTCTACTGACGTTTACAGTCTGTTCTAATGCTTGTCTACAGTCAGTTTTAAATCCAATCTAGAGTATGTACTACTGCTGCTCTGAAGTCTTTTCAACTGCATGTCAACAGTCTGTTCAATCGCACCTGTACAGTCTGTTTTAATGCCAGTTTACAATCTGTACTACTGCTCTACTACAGTCTCTTCCACTGCACGTCTAACGTCTGTTTTACTGCACATCTACAGTCTGTTCTAATGTACATCTACTGTCTGTTCTAATGCAAGTCTATAGTCTGTCCTACTGCTCGCCTACAGTCTGTTCTATTGCACATCTTCTGTCTGTACTACTGCACATCTACAGTCTGTTCTAATGCTCGTCTACAGTCTGTATTACTCCACCTCTATAGTCTCTTCTAAAGCATGTCTAGAGTTTTTTCTAATACTCATATACAGTCTGTTCTAATGCTCGTCTACAGTCTGAACTACTGCACCTCTACAGTCTGTTCTAAAGCATGTCTACAGTGTTTTTTATAATACTCATATACAGTCTGTTCCACTGCACATCTACAGTCTGTTCTAATGCAAGTCTACAGTCTGTACTACTGCTCATCTACAGTCTGTTCTACTACACGTCTACAGTCTGTTCTGATAAACGTCTACAGTCTGTTCTACTACACATCTACAGTCTCTACTACTGCACTTCTAAAGTCTGTTCTAATGCACATCTACAGTCTGTTTTAATCCATGTCTATAGTCTGTACTACTGCTCATATACGGTCTGTTCTAGTGCAGGTCGACAGTCTGTTCTAATAAACGTCTACAGCCTGTTCTACTGCACATTTACAATCTCTTCTACTGCACTTCTACAGTCTTTTCTAATGCTCGTCTACAGTCTGTATTATTGCACCTCTACAGTCTGTTCTAAAGCATGTCTAGAGTGTTTTCTAATACTTATATACAGTCTGTTCTAATGCTCGTCTACAGTCTGAACTACTGCACCTCTACAATCTGTTCTAAAGCATGTCTAGAGTGTTTTCTAATACTCATATAGAGTCTTTTCTAATGCTCGTCTACAGTCTGTTCAACTGCACCTCTACAGTCTGTTCAAATGTCAGATTAAAGTCTGTACTACTGCTCTATTACAGTCTCTTCCACTAAATTCTGTTTTACTGCACATCTACAATCTGTTCTAATGTACATCTACTGTCTGTTCTAATGAAAGTCTACAGTCTGTACTACTGCCCATCTACAGTCTGTTCTACTGCACGTCTACAGTCTGTTCTAAAAAATGTCTACAGTCTGTTCTACTGCACATCTACAGTTTGTACTACTGCACTTCTACAGTCTGTTCTAATGCTTTTTCTACAGTCTGTATTTCTGCACCTCTACAGTCTCTTCTAAAGCATGTCTAGAGTATTTTCTAATACTCATAAATAGTCTGTTCTAATGCTCATTTACAGTCTGAACTACTGCACCTCTACAGTCTGTTCTAAAGAATGTCTACATTTTTGTCTAATACTCATATACATTCTGTTTGTAATGCAAGTCTATAGTCTGTACTACTGCTTATCTACGGTCTCTTTAAGTGCAGGTCTACAGTCTGTTCTAATAAACGTCTACAGTCTGTTCTAATGCTTGTCTACAGTCTGTATTTCTGCAACCTCTACAGTCTCTTCTAAAGCATGTCTAGAGTATTTTCTAATACTCATAAATAGTCTGTTCTAATGCTCATTTACAGTCTGAACTACTGCGCCTCTACAGTCTGTTCTAAAGAATGTCTACATTTTTGTCTAATACTCATATACAATCTGTTTGTAATGCAAGTCTATAGTCTGTACTACTGCTCATCTACGGTCTCTTTAAGTGCAGGTCTACAGTCTGTTGTAATAAACGTCTACAGTCTGTTCTACTGCACATCTACAGTCTGTTCTAATGCACATCTACAGTCTGTTCTAGTGCAGGTCTACAGTCTGTTCTAATATACGTCTACAGTCTGTTCTACTGCACATCTACAGTTTGTTCTGATAAACGTCTACAGTCTCTACTACTGCACATCTAAAGTCTATTCTAATGCACATCTACTGTCTGTTCTAATGCAAGTCTATAGTCTGTACTACTGCTCATCTACGGTCTGTTCTAGTCTAGATCTACAGTGTGTTCTAATAAACGTCTACAATCTGTTCTACTGCACATCTACAGTCTGTACTACTGCACTTCTACAGTCTTTACTAATGCTCATCTACAGTCTGTATTACTGCACCTTTACAATCTGTTCTAAAGCATGTCTAGAGTGTTTTCTAATATTCATATAGAGTCTGTTCTAAAGCATGTCTACAGTGTTTTTTAATACTCATATACAGTCTGTTCTTATTCTCGTCTACAGTCTATACTACTGAATCTCTACAGTCTATTCTTTTGCATATTGTCAGTCTGTTCTACTGGACGTTTACAGTCTGTTCTAATGCTTGTCTACAGTCAGTTTTAAATCCAATCTAGAGTATGTACTACTGCTGCTCTGAAGTCTTTTCAACTGCATGTCAACAGTCTGTTCAATCGCACCTGTACAGTCTGTTTTAATGCCAGTTTACAATCTGTACTACTGCTCTACTACAGTCTCTTCCACTGCACGCCTAACGTCCTGTTTTACTGCACATCTACAGTCTGTTCTAATGTACATCTACTGTCTGTTCTAATGCAAGTCTATAGTCTGTCCTACTGCTCGTCTACAGTCTGTTCTATTGCACATCTTCTGTCTGTACTACTGCACATCTACAGTCTGTTCTAATGCTCGTCTACAGTCTGTATTACTTGCACCTCTACAGTCTCTTCTAAAGCATGTCTAGAGTTTTTTCTAATACTCATATACAGTCTGTTCTAATGCTCGTCTACAGTCTGAACTACTGCACCTCTACAGTCTGTTCTAAAGCATGTCTACAGTGTTTTTTATAATACTCATATACAGTCTGTTCCACTGCACATCTACAGTCTGTTCTAATGCAAGTCTACAGTCTGTACTACTGCTCATCTACAGTCTGTTCTACTACACGTCTACAGTCTGTTCTGATAAACGTCTACAGTCTGTTCTACTACACATCTACAGTCTCTACTACTGCACTTCTAAAGTCTGTTCTAATGCACATCTACAGTCTGTTTTAATCCATGTCTATAGTCTGTACTACTGCTCATATACGGTCTGTTCTAGTGCAGGTCTACAGTCTGTTCTAATAAACGTCTACAGTCTGTTCAACTGCACATTTACAATCTCTTCTACTGCACTTCTACAGTCTTTTCTAATGCTCGTCTACAGTCTGTATTATTGCACCTCTACAGTCTGTTCTAAAGCATGTCTAGAGTGTTTTCTAATACTTATATACAGTCTGTTCTAATGCTCGTCTACAGTCTGAACTACTGCACCTCTACAATCTGTTCTAAAGCATGTCTAGAGTGTTTTCTAATACTCATATAGAGTCTTTTCTAATGCTCGTCTACAGTCTGTTCAACTGCACCTCTACAGTCTGTTCAAATGTCAGATTAAAGTCTGTACTACTGCTCTATTACAGTCTCTTCCACTAAATTCTGTTTTACTGCACATCTACAATCTGTTCTAATGTACATCTACTGTCTGTTCTAATGAAAGTCTACAGTCTGTACTACTGCCCATCTACAGTCTGTTCTACTGCACGTCTACAGTCTTTTCTAAAAAATGTCTACAGTCTGTTCTACTGCACATCTACAGTTTGTACTACTGCACTTCTACAGTCTCTTCTAATGCTTTTTCTACAGTCTGTATTTCTGCACCTCTACAGTCTCTTCTAAAGCATGTCTAGAGTATTTTCTAAAACTCATAAATAGTCTGTTCTAATGCTCATTTACAGTCTGAACTACTGCACCTCCACAGTCTGTTCTAAAGAATGTCTACATTTTTTTCTAATACTAATATACAGTCTGTTCTAATGCAAGTCTATAGTCTGTACTACTGCTCATCTACGGTCTCTTTAAGTGCAGGTCTAGAGTCTGTTCTAATAAACGTCTACAGTCTGTTCTACTGCACATCTACAGTCTGTTCTAATGCACATCTACAGTTTGTTCTAATGCAAATCTACAGTCTGTTCTAGTGCAGGTCTACAGTCTGTTCTATCATACGTCTACAGTCTCTTCTTCTGCACATCTACAGTCTGTACAACTGCACTTCTACAGTCTTTTCTAATGCTCGTCTACAGTCTGTATTACTGAACCTCTAAAGTCTGTTTTAAAGCATGTCTAGAGTGTTTTCTAATACTCATATAGAGTTTGTTCTAATGCTTGTTTACAGTCTGAACTACTGAACCTCTACAGTCTGTTCTAAAACATGTCTAAAGTGTTTTCTAATACTCACATACAGTCTGTTCTAATGCTCGTCTACAGTCTGAACTACTGCACCTCTACAGTCTGTTCTAAAGCATATCTACAGTGTTTTCTAATACTCATATACAGTCTGTTCTAATGCTAATCTACAGTCTGTACTATTGCACCTCTAAAGTCTATTCAATGCACATTGTCAGTCTCTTCTGTTCTACAGGTCGTTTACTGTCTGTTCTAATGCTCATCTACAGTCTGTTCTAAAGCCAATCTAGAGTCTGTTCTACTTCTTCTCTGAAGTCTGTTTTACTGCACGTCTACAAACTGTTTAACTGCACCTCTACAGTCTTTTCTATTGTACATCTACAGTCTGTACTACTGCACATCTACAGTTTGTACTACTGACTTCTACAGTCTGTTCTAATGCTCGTCTACATTCTGTATTACTGCACCTCTACAGTCTGTTCTAAAGCATATCTAGATTGTTTTCTAATACTAATATAAGTCTGTTCTAATGCTCGCTACATTCTGTACAACTGCACCTCTACTGTCTGTTCTAAAGCATGTCTAGAGTGTTTTCTAATACTCATATAGAGTCTGTTCTAATGCTCGTCTACAGTCTGAACTACTGCACCTCTACAGTCTGTTCTAAAGCATGTCTAGAGTGTTTTCTAAAACTCATATACAGTCTGTTCTAATGCTCATCTACAGTCTGTACTACTGCATCTCTATTCTATTCTTCTGCACATTGTCAGTCTCTTCTTCTGGCGTTTACAGTCTGTTCTAATGATCGTACAGTCTGTTCTAAAGCCAATCTAGAGTGTGTACTACTGTTGCACTGAAGTCTGTACAAATGCACGTCTAAAGTCACTTCTATTGTACGTCTATAGCTTGTTCTAATGCACATCTACAATCTGTTATAATGCAAGTCTACAGTCTGTACTACTGCTCCTCTACAGTCTGTTCTAATGCCAGTCTAGAGTCTGTACTACTTCTGCTCTGCAGTCTGTTTTACTGCAAGTCTACATTCAGTTCTACTGCACATCTACAGTCTGTTCTAATGCACAGCTACAGTCTGTTAAACTGCAAGTCTACAGTCTGTACTACTGCACCTCTACAGTCTGTTCTAAATCATGTCTACGGTCTTTTCTAATACTCATGTACAGTCTGTTCTAATGCTCGTAAAGTCTCAACTACTGAAGCCTTACGGTCTATTCTTCTGCACATCGTCAGTCTGTTCTACTACACATCTACAGTCTGTTCTAATGGACATCTACAGTCTGTTCTAATGCACGTCTATAATCTGTTCTAATGATCATTCCACAGTCTGTTCTAATGCAGGTCTTTAGTCTGTACTACTGCACATGTTCTACTATGTTGTTCTACTGTTCTGTTCTACTCTACGTCTACAGTCTATTATAATGTTCGTCTACAGTCTGTTCAACTGCACGTCCTACAGTCATTTCAACTGCACTCTCAACAGTCTGTTCTAATTCCAGTTTACAGTCTGTACTCTCTGCTCTACTGCAGTCTGTTCTACTGCACATCTACAGTCTGTTTTACTGCACATCTACAGTCTGTTCCAATGCACATCTACAGTCTGTTCTAATGCAAGTCTACAGTCTGTACTAATGCTCATCTACAGTCTGTTCTACTGCACGTCTACAGTATGTTCTAATGCCAGTTAACAGTCTGTACTACTGCTCTACTAAAGTCTGTTCTAATGAACATCTACAGTCTGTACTAAAGCAAGTCAATAGTCTGTATTACTGCACCTCTACAATATGTTCTAAAGCATGTCTAGAGTGTTTTCTAATACTCATATAGAGTCTGTTCTAATGCTCGTCTACAGTCTGAACTACTGCACTTCTACAGTCTGTTCTAAAGTATGTCTAGAGTGTTTTCTAATTCTCATGTACAGTCTGTTCTAATGCTCGTCTACAGTCTGTACTACTGCATCTCTACAGTATATTCTTCTGCACATTGTCAGTCTGTTCTACTCGACGTTTACAGTTAGTTCTAATGCTCGCTACAGTCAGTTCTACAGTTTGTTCTAATGCAAGTTTCTAGTCTGTTTTACTGCTCATCTATGGTCTGTTCTTTTGCACGACTACAGTCTGTTCTGATAAACGTCTACAGTCTGTTCTACTGCACATCTACAGTCTGTTCTATAGCACATCTACTGTCTGTTCTAATGCAAGTCTACAGTTTGTACTACTGCTCATCTACAGTCTGTTCTACTGCACTTCTACAGTCTGTTCTGATAAACGTCTACAGTCTGTTTTACTACACATCTACAGTCTCTACTACTGCACTTCTAAAGTCTGTTCTAATGTATATCTTCAGTCTGTTCTAATTAAAGTCTATAGTCTGTACTACTGCTCATCTAAGGTCTGTTCTAGTGCAGGTCTACAGTCTGTTCTAATAAACGTCTACAGTCTGTTCTACTGCACATCTATAGTTTGATCTAATGCACATCTAAAGTCTTTTCTAATACAAGTCTACAGTCTGTACTACTGCTCATTTACAGTCTGTACAGAACAGACTGTAGACGTGCAGTAGGCACGTCTACAGTCTGTTCTGATAAACGTCTACAGTCTGTTCTACTACACATCTACAGTCTCTATTACTGCACTTCTAAAGTCTGTTCTAATGCACATCTACAGTCTATTCTACTGCTCGTCTAGAGTCTGTACTACTGCATCTCTACAGTCTATTCTTCTGCACATTGTTAGTTTGTTCTACTGGACATTTACAGTCTGTTCTAATGCTCGTTTACAGTCATTTCTACAGTCTATTCTAATGCAAATCTATAGTTTCTTTTACTGCTCATCTACGATCTGTTCTTTTGCAGGTCTACAGTCTGTTCTTACAAACATCTAACGCTGTTCTACTGCACATCTACAGTCTGTTCTAATGCACATCTACAGTCTGTTCTAATGCTAGTCTACAGTCAGTACGACTGCTCATCTACAGTCTGTTCTAAAGCATGTCTAGAGTGTATTCTAATACTCATATACAGTCTGTTCTAATGCTCGTCAACATTCTGAAATACTGCACCTTTACAATCTGTTCTAAAGCATGTCTAGAGTGTTTTCTAATACTCATATAGAGTCTGTTCTAATGCTCGTCCACAGTCTGAACTACTGCACCTCTACAGTCTATTCTTCTGCACATTGTCAGTCTGTTCTACTGCACGTTTACAGTCTTTTCTACTGCGCATCTAGAGTCTCTTCTAATGCAGGTCTACAGTCTATACTACTGCACATCTACAATCTGTTCTATTGCTTGTCTACAGTCTGTTCTAATCCCCAATAAAAGTCTTTACTGTTCTACCTCTACAGTCTGTTCTACTGCATGGCTACAGTCTGTTCTAATAATTATCTACAGTCTCTTCTACTGCACATCTAAAGTCTGTTCTAATGCACGTCCATTAGTCTGTTCAAATGTTCGTCCACAATCTGTTCTAATGCAGTCCTGCGACCACACATCTATAGTCTGTTCTATTGCTCGAATATCGCCTGTTCTATTGCCCAATAACAGTATTTACTACTCGACCTCTACAGTTTGTTCTACTGTTCCTCTACAGTCTGTTCTAATGCCATTTTACTGTCTGTACTACTGCTCTACCGCAGTCTGTTCTACTGCATGTCTACAGTCTGTTTTACTGCACATCTACAGTCTGTTCTACTGCATATCTACAGTTTCTACTACTGCACTTCTAAAGTCTGTTCTAATGCACATCTACAGTCTATTCTACTGCAGGTCTACAGTCTGTACTACTGCACCTCTACAGTCTGTTCTAAAGCATGTCTAGAGTGTTTTCTAATACTCATATACAGTCTATTCTAATAATCGTCTACAGTCTGTACTAATGCACCTCTAAAGTCTATTCTTCTGAAGCACTGTGAGTCTGTTCTACTGCAAGTCTACAGTCTGTTCTAATAATTTTCTACAGTCCGTTCTACTGCACGTCTACAGTCTTTTCTAATAATTATCGACATTCTGTACTACTGCACCTTACCTTACTGTCTTTTCTACTGCGCATCTACAATCTGTTCTAATACACGTCTATAGTCTGTTCAAATGCTCATCCACAGTCTGTTCTAATGCAATCTGTACGACCAGACATCTATTGTTCCTTTCTATTGCTTAAATATATTCTGTTTTAATGCCCAATAACAGTCTTTACTACTCCAGCTCTACTGTTTGTTCTACTGCTCCTCTACAGTATGTTCTACTGCATGTCTACAGTCTGTTCTAATGCACAGCTACAGTCTGTTCAACTAGAGGTCTACAGTCTATTCTACTGCATGACTATAGTCATTTTTAATAAACGTCTACAGTCTCTTCTACTAGACGTCTACAATCTGTTCTAATAATTGTCAAGATTCTGTACAACTGCACCTCTACAGTCTCTTCTACTGCACATCTACAGTCTGTTTTAATGGTCCTCTATGATTGTGTATAGTCAGTTCTAAAGCCATTCTACAGTCTGTACTACTGCTGCTCTACAGTCTGTTCAACTGCACCTCCATAGTCTGTTCTTATGCAAGTCTACATTCTAATCCACTTTTCGCTTTACACTCTGTTGTACTGCACGACTATATAGTCTCTTTTATTAAACGTCTACAGTCTGTTCTACTGCACATCTACAGTCTGTTCTATTTCAAGTCTACATTCTAAACTTGTTCGGCTACAGTCTGTTCTACTGGACAACTAACCCTAACCCTAACAATGTGCAAAAGGATAGACTCTAGAGGTGCAGTAGTACATACTGTAGATGAGCAATAGAGCAGACTGTATATGAGTATTTGAAAACACTCTAGACATGCTTTAGAACAGACTGTAGATGTGCAGTAAAACAGACTCTAGACTTGCATTAGAACAGACAGTAGATGTACATTAGAACAAAGTGTAGATGTGCAGTAAAACAGACTGTAGACGTGCAGTTGTACAGACTTCAGAGCAGCAGTCGTACAGACTTTAGATTTGCTTTAGAACAGATTGTAGGCGAGCATTACAACAGACTGTAAACGTACAGTAGAAAAGACTGACAATGTGCAGAAGAATAGACTGTAGAGATGCAGTAGTACAGACTGTAGACGAACATTTGCACAGACTCTATATGAGTATTAGAAAACAGTCTAGACATGCTTTAGAACAGATTGTAGAGGTGCAGTAGTTCAGACTATAGACGAGCATTAGAACAGACTGTAATTGTGCAGTAGAAGAGACTGTAGAGGTGAAGTAGTACAGAATGTCGACAATTATTAGAAAAGACTGACAATGCTTTAGAAGAATAGACTTTAGAGATGCATTAGTACAGACTGTAAACAAGTATTAGAACAGACTGTATATGAGTATTAGAATAGATTGTAGACATGCTTTAGAAGAGACTGTAGAGGTGCAGTAGTACAGACTGTAGACAAACAGTAGTACAGATTATAGACTTGCATTAGAACAGACTGTAGATGTGCATTAGAATAGACTGTAGACGCATAACAGATAGTGACTGTAGACGTGCAGTTGTAACAGACTTCAGAGCAGCAGTAGAACAGACTCTAGATTTGCTTTAGAACAGACTGTAGGCGCAGCATTACAACAGACTGTAAACGTACAGTAGAAAAGAGACTGACAATGTGCAGAAGAATAGACTCTAGAGGTGCAGTAGTACAGACTGTATATTTGTATTAGAAAACACTCTAAACATGCTTTAGAACAAACTGTAGATGTGCAGTAAAACAGACTATAGACATGCAGTAGAAGAGACTGCAGTAGAGCAATAGTACAGACTGTAAACTGGCATTAGAAGAGACTGTAGAAGTGCAGTAGTACAGACTGTAGATGTGCAGTAGTACAGACTGTAGACGTTTATTAGATCAGACTGTAGACCTGCAGTAGAACAGACCGTAGATGAGCATTAGAATAGACTTTAGAAGTGCAGTAGTAAAGACTGTAGATGTACAGTAGAACATACTATAGACGTTTATAAGAAAAGACTGTACACATGCAGTAGAACAGACTGTAGATGAGCAAGAGTACAAACTGCAGAGCAGCAGTAGTAAAGACTCTAGACTAGCAATAGAACAGACTGTAGACCTGCACTAGAACAGAATGTAGAGGAGAAGTAGAACAAACTGTAGAGGTGGAGAAGTAAAGACTTTTATTGGGCATTAGAACAGACTGTATTCGAGCAATAGAACAGACTATAGATGTGCATTAGAACAGAATGCATTAGAACAGACTGTGGACGAGTATTTGAACAGACTATAGACGTGTTTTAGAACAGACTGTAAATGTCCAGTAAAACAGACTAACGATGCTGCAGAAGAATAGAATTTAAAAGTCCAGTTAGTAGAGACTGTAGACGAGCATATTAGAACAGACTGTATATGAGTATTAGAATAGACTGTAGACATGCTTTAGAACAGACTGTAGAGGTGCAGTAGTACAGACTGTAAAGTAGTACAGACTGTTGACTTGCATTTGAACAGACTGTAGATGTACATTAGAACAGAATGTAGACATACAATAAAACAGACGTAGAGGTGCAGTTGAACAGACTATAGACATGCAGTTACTTCACAGCAGCAGTAGAACAGACTCTAGACTGGCTTTAGAACAGACTGTAGACAAGCTTTAGAAATTACTGTAAACGTCAGTAGAACAGACTGACAATGTGCGGAAGAAAAGACTCTAGAGGTTCTGTAGTACAGACTGTAGGTGAGCATTAGAACAGACTGTATATGAGTTTTACAAAACACTGTAGACATGCTTTAGAACAGACTGAAGAGGTGCAGTTGGGTAGACGAGCATTAGAACAGACTGTATATGAGTATTAGAAAACACTCTAGACATTCTTTAGAACAGACTGTAGAGGTGCAGTAATACAGACTGTAAACGAGCATTAGAACAGACTGTAGAAGTGCAGTAGTATAGACTGTAGATGAGCAGTAGAAAAGACTGTAGACGATGCATTAGAACAGACTGTAGAAGTGCAGTAGAACAGACTGTAGACAAGCAGTGGTACAGACTCTAGACTTGCATTAGAACAGACTTTAGATGTGCATTAGAACAGACTGTAGATGTTCAGTAAAACAGAATGTAGACATGCAGTAGAACAGACTGTAGTACAGCAATAGTACAGACTGTAAACTGTGCATTAGAACAGACTGTAGAGCTCCAGTTGAACATTCTGTAGACTTGCAGTTGAACAAACTTCAGAGCAGCAGTAGTACAGACTCTAGATTGGCTTTAGAACTTACTGTAGACGAGCATTAGAACAGACTGTAAACGCCCAGTAGAACAGACTGACAATGTGCAGAAGAACAGACTGTAGAGGTGGAGTAGTACAGAATGTAGACTTGCATTAGAACAGACTGTATTTGAGTATTAGAAAACACTGTAGGCATGCTTTAGAACAGACTATAGAGGTGCAGAAGTTCAGACTGTAGATGACCATTAGAACAGACTGTATATAAGTTTTAGAAAACACTCTAGACATGCTTTACAACAGACTGTAGAGGTGCAGTAATACAGACTGTAGACGAGCATTAAAAAGACTGTAGAAGTGCAGTAGTACAGACTGTAAATGTGCAGAACAGACTGTAGACGTTTATTAAAACAGACTGTAGACGTGCAGTAGAACAGACTGTGAGTAGTACAGAATGTAGACTTGCATTAGAACAGACTGTAGATGTGCATTAGAACAGACTGTAGATGTGCAGTAAAACAGACTGTAGACATGCAGTAGAACAGACTGCAGTAGAGCAATAGTACAGATTGTAAACTGGCATTAGAACAGACTGTAGAGGTGCAGTTGAACAGACTGTAGACTTGCAGTTAAACAGACTGTAGACAAGCAGTAGTATATACTGTAGACTTGCATTAGAACAGACTGTAGATGTGTATTAGAACAGACTGTAGACATACAATAGAAGAGACCTGTAGAGATGCAGTTTAGCAGACTGTAGACATGCAGTTGTACAGACTTCAGTGCAGCAGCAGTACAGACTCTAGATTGGCTTTAGAACAGACTGTAGACGATCATTAGAACAGAATGTATTTATGAGTATTAGAAAACACTGTAGACATGCTTTAGAACAGACAGTAGAGGTGCAGTTGTACAGACTGTAGATGAGCATTAGAACAGAATGTATTTAAGTATTAGAAAACACAGTAGACATGCTTTAGAACAGACAGTAGAGGTGCAGTTGTACAGACTGTAGATGTGCAGTAGAACAGACTGTAGACGTGCAGTAGAACAGAATATAAATGAGCATTAGAATAGACTTTAGAAGTGCAGTAGTACAGACTGTAGAAGTGCAGTAGAACAGACTATAGATGTGCAGTAGAACAGACTGAAGACGTTTTTAAGAAAAGACTGTAGACGTGCAGTAGAACAGACTGTAGATGAGCAGTAGTACAGACTGTAGACTTGCATTAGAACAGACTGTAGACATGCATTAGAACAGACTGTAGAACTGACTGTAGACGAGCTTTAGAACAGACTGTATATGAGTATTAGAAAACACTCTAGACATACTTTAGAACAGACTGTAGAAGTGCAGTAGTTCAGACTGTATATGAGCATTAGAACAGACTGTATATGAGTATTAGAAAACACTGTAGACATGCTTTGGAACAGACTGTAGAAGTGTATTAGAACAGACTGTAGATGTGCAGTAAAACAGACTGTAGACATGCAGTAGAACAGACTGCAGTAGAGCAATAGTACAGATTGTAAACTGGCATTAGAACAGACTGTAGAGGTGCAGTTGAACAGACTGTAGACTTGCAGTTGAACAGACTGTAGACAAGCAGTAGTATATACTGTAGACTTGCATTAGAACAGACTGTAGATGTGTATTAGAACAGACTGTAGACATACAATAGAAAAACTGTAGAGATGTAGTTTAGCAGACTGTAGACATGCAGTTGTACAGACTTCAGTGCAGCAGTAGTACAGACTCTAGATTGGCTTTAGAACAGACTGTAGACGATCATTAGAACAGACCGTAAATGTCCAGTAGAACAGACTGACAATGTGCAGAAGAAGAGACTCTAGAGGTGCAGTTGTACAGACTGTAGATGAGCATTAGAACAGAATGTATTTAAGTATTAGAAAACACTGTAGACATGCTTTAGAACAGACAGTAGAGGTGCAGTTGTACAGACTGTAGATGTGCATTAGAACAGACTGTATATTTGTATTAGAAAACACTCTAGACATGCTTTAGAACAGACTGTAGAAGTGCAGTAGTACAGACTGTAGAAGGGCAGTAGAACAGACTGTAGACGTGCAATAGAACAGACTATAAATGAGCATTAGAATAGACTTTAGAAGTGCAGTAGTACAGACTGTAGAAGTGCAGTAGAAGAGACTGTAGATGTGCAGTAGAACAGACTGTAGACGTTTATAAGAAAAGACTGTAGACGTGCAGTAGAACATTTACATTTACATTTACATTTACATTTAGTCATTTAGCAGACGCTTTTATCCAAAGCGACTTACAAGTGAGGAAAACAATGGAAGCAATTTCAACAACACAAGGTAACAAAAAGCATAAGTGCACCAAAAACTAGTCAGTTAAAACCTAGCACAGCATTTTTTTTTTTTTTATGAAGGAATTGATAGAAGGAAGTTAAGAATTTAGTGTTTGTCAGTCAGGTGTTGACAAAAGAGATATGTGTTCAAGCGTTTTTTAAAGATGTCTACAGAATCTGCTGATCTTGTAGCAGCAGGTAGATTATTCCACCAATGTGGAACAGATCCAGAGAAAGTACGTGAGAGGGATTTTTTTCCTTTTTGGGATGGTACAACCAGATGTTGTTCATTAGCAGATCGCAGGGATCTGGTAGGAACATAGGTCTGTATCAGTGAGTGAAGGTATGAAGGGGCGGAGCCAGTGGTGGTCTTGTAGGCCAAGAGCATAGCTTTGAACTTAATACGTGCCTCAATCGGGAGCCAATGTAACCTAATGAGGAGAGGAGTTACGTGCGCTCTCTTCGGTTCTTTAAAGACCACTCTTGCTGCTGGATGAGCTGCAGAGGTTTGGTTGTGCAGGCAGGAGTCCAGCCAGAAGAGCATTGCAATAATCCAGTTTGGACAAGACAAGAGCCTGAACTAGGATTTGCGTCGAGTGCTTCGATAGGAAAGGTCTAATTTTCCTAATGTTGTAGAGGATGAATCTACAGGACCTGGTGATGCTGGCAACATGACTTGTGAAGTTTAGTTGATCATCAATTACCACTCCCAGATTTCTGGCAGTGCTGGACGGTGTAATGGTTGATGAGCCTAGTTGAATGGCGAGGTTGTGGTGGGTCTTTGGGTTGGCAGGAATCACTAGCAGTTCTGTTTTTCCAAGGTTCAGCTGCAGGTGATGGTCCTGCATCCAAAGTGAGATGTCACTCAGGCACGCTGAGACACGAGCAGAGACCGCCGGATCGTCAGGTTGAAATGACAAGTGGAGTTGAGTGTCATCCGCATAGCAGTGATAGGAAAAGCCATGCTTCTGAATGATAGAGCCAAGAGATGTCATGTATATGGAAAAGAGTAGTGGTCCAAGCACTGAGCCCTGTGGCACCCCTGTATTAAGATGTTGGGGCTCAGAGACCTCATTTCTCCAGGATACTCTGAATGACCTACCTGAGAGGTAAGACTTGAACCATTGCAACGCCATTCCAGAGACACCCATCGCACTGAGAGAAGACAAGAGGATGTGGTGGTTAACGGTGTCAAAGGCAGCAGACAGATCCAGTAAGATGAGGACAGATGACTTGGATGTTGCCTTTGCCAGTCTCAGGGCTTCGATGACTGAGAGCAGTGCAGTTTCAGTGGAATGTCCGCTCTTGAACCCAGACTGGTTCTGGTCCAGGAGGTTGTTCCGTGTGAGAAAGGAGGAGAGCTGGTTAAACACAACTCGCTCCAGAGCTTTGGCAGTAAAGGGAAGGAGGGAAACCGGTCTGTAGTTTTCTAATAGTGAAGGGTTGAGAGTGGGTTTCTTAAGTAGTGGTGTGATGCGGGCCTCTTTGAAAGCTGTGGGGAATGAACCAGTGGAGAGAGATGAGTTGATGATGTGGGTGAGAGCAGGCACGACAGATGGAGAGATGGCCTGAAGGAGATGTGTGGGGATGGGATCCAGCGGGCAGGTGGTAGGGTGGTTAGAACTAATGACCTTGGAAACGTCCGCTTCAGTTAGAGGAGAAAAAGAGGGGAGCAAACACGTATCAGAGGTGTGAAAGAGTTCAACAGGTGCTGGCGCAGAAAACTGACTGCTGATGGCAGTTGTTTTCTTTACAAAGAAAGAAAAATCATCAGCTGTTAACTCTGATGAAGGAGGGGAGCAGGCGGACAAAGGAGGGCAGAGAAGGTTTTAAAGAGAGTGCGTGAGTCAGGTGAGTTGATTAACTTAGAATGGTAGTAGTCAGTTTTTGCAGAAGTGACATCAGCAGAGAAATTAGAGAGGAGAGACTGGTAGATAGAGAGGTCAGTGAGATCTTTTGACTTGCGCCATTTTCTCTCAGCTGACCGGAGGCTGGTGCGATGCTCACGTAGAACATCGGATAACCAGGGGGCAGACGAGGATGTACGAGCTGGTCTGGATATAAGAGGGCATAAGTTGTACAGGCAGGATGTAAGAGTGGAGCACAGAGTGTCAGTGGCAGTGTTGGTGTTTAAAAGCGAGAGCTCCTCAAGAGGGGGGAAGCGCAGAAGAGACGGCAGAGGAAAAGCGGGAGGGACTGAGTGAACGCAGGTTACGCCGGAAAGTGACCAGCGGTAAAACTGTTGCGGTGTCTGGAGAAGTTAGATCGAGGTCAAGAGTTATGAAGAAATGATCCGAAGTGTGCAGAGGCGTGACCTGAGTATGCCGAGCGAGCAGTGTCTTATGTAGATGAGATCTAGTTGGTTACCAGACTTGTGAGTTGCTGATGTGGAGACCTGCTTGAGGTCAAATGATGCAGTCAGGTTATTGAAGTTAGCAGCCTGTGGCTTTTCAAGGTGGATGTTGAAGTCTCCTAATACCACCAGAGGAGTACCATCCTCAGGGAAGGATGAAAGAAGCACATCCAACTCCTCCAAGAAATGTCCAAGCTGACCTGGGGGTCGATAGATAACTACAAAGTGACTTTTAACAGGGTAGGTGATGGTAACAGCATGGAACTCGAAGGAGCTGTTGTCACACAAGGGTGCTAGCTGTTTGAACTTCCAGTCAGTAGGGATAAGTAATCCGGTCCCTCCCTTCCTGTGAGGCGAGGACTGTGGGAGAAAGTGTGATTATGGGAGAGGGCAGCGAGAGTGGCAGAGTCCTCTGGTTTGATCCATGTTTCTGTAAGTGCTACAACTGAAAGACCAGAATGTTGAACAAAAGCGGTAATGAAATCAGCTTTGTTCACAGCAGACTGGCAGTTCCACAAGCCTATTGAGAAAGTAGAAGAGGCAGTTATGGACGGTGATATAACATGCAGATTGTTATGGTTGCATCTCCTTTTGCGTAAAACAGATGAAAATGTCCGTGTAGAAATGACAGTAGGAATTTGAAAACACATTGAAGAGGAGCAGAAAAAACAATAGACAGTAGAGAGTAAAGTATAAATAGTAAGTTTTAAGTGCAAACAATTGGTACAAAAAGTGCAATACTCAAGTGCCCTGCTCGGTGGAGTCGAGTGCAGGTAGAGTCGATGGTCTTTACTCTCTTAGGTCTTCACGCGATTAGGGCTGCCGCGACCGCTGCGCGGTGGTTCACACTTGTATACCCGTCTGATTCAAGAATTGAATTCAGCAGGTCACGCCTCCAAAAGGCCATAAACAACTCAAACGAAACCAGGCGGCGAGCAGGTGAGAGTGAACGCCGGTGCACCACGTGACAAAGTCGTAGTAATGCACAGAGCGGTTTTCTCAGCAATAACACGGCACTAAGCTCAAAAATGACAAGAATCAAATACACTTACACGGTTCTGTAGGCTTCTGCTGCTAAGTTGCTTCTCCTACTGACTTCGACTAAACCACGGATTAAATAGCAGAGCGCTGCTGGCGTTGATCACGCCTCCAAAAGGCCGTAAACAACTCAAACGAAACCAGGCGGCGAGCAGGTGAGAGTGAACGCCGGTGCACCACGTGACAAAGTCGTAGTAATGCACAGAGCGGTTTTCTCAGCAATAACACGGCACTAAGGTCAAAAATGACAAGAATCAAATACACTTACACGGTTCTGTAGGCTTCTGCTGCTAAGTTGCTTCTCCTACTGACTTCGACTAAACCACGGATTAAATAGCAGAGCGCTGCTGTAGAACAGACTGTAGATGAGCAGTAGTACAGACTGTAGACCTGCATTAGAACAGACTGTAGATGTGCATTAGAACAGACTGTAGAAGTGCAGTAGTGAGACTGTAGATGTGTAGTAGAACAGACTGTAGACGTTTATCAGAACAGACAGTAGACTTGCAGTAGAACAGACTGTAGATAAGCAGTAGTACAGACTGTAGACTTGCATTAGAACAGACTGTAGATCTGCATTAGAACAGACTGTAGACGTGCAGTAGAGGAGACTGTAGATGAGCAGTAGTACAGACTGTAGACTTGCATTAGAACAGACTGTAGATGTGCAGTAAAACAGACTGTAGAGATGCAGTGGAAGAGATATTAGTAGAGCAGTAGTCCAGACGGTAAACTGGCATTAGAACAGACTGTAGAGGTGCAGTTGAACAGACTGTAGACGTGCAGTTGAACAGACTTCAAAGCAGCAGTAGTACAGACTCTAGATTGGCTTTAGAACTGACTGTAGACGAGTATTAGAACAGACTGTAAATGTCCAGTAGAACAGACTGACAATGTGCAGAAGAATAGTCTGTAGAGATGCAGTAGTACAGACTGTAGACAAGCATTAGAACAGACTGTATATGAGTATTAGAAAACACTAGAGAGACCAGGGGATGCAGAGTCCACAGAGAGATTAGAGGAGGCAGAGGCCACAGAGAGACCACAGGAGGCAGAGGACACAGAGAGACCAGAGGAGGCAGAGGCCACAGAAAGACCAGAGGAGACAGAGAGACGAGAGGAGTCAGAGGTCAGAAAGAGATCAGAGGAGCAGTGTTGTGCCTGAACGCGTTCATGAACTATCGTTCAATGAACGCGCGTTCAGGCACAACACTATTTTGGGCAAACGTGAACTGAACGTGCTGTATTACTGCCTAATGAGCGTAACTGTGAACCTCGTTCAATCTTTTGTCTGTGAATGGCATGCTCTTCGTTCAATATGGTGCCTGATTTCTATAGAGCCTTCTAGGTGAAAACCCGGCTAAAACACACCACAAACGGGTCTCAATATGTAGTGGAAAAACACCAAATCTGGCAACACCAGCCACAAGTGTCGCCCCGCCATCCCCCGCATGCGTGAAGCGTCATCAAAAAAAAAAAAAAAAAAAGAAAGCATGGAGGCGGCAGCAGCACGTAACAAGGCGTATGATTATTTAAAAGAATTGTATGATTGAATCTTAATGATTACTGTCCTGTTTTTCTTTTAATAATTCCTCATTTAAAAGACCATTCAAGCAGCACGTTGTTACTCCTAGAACCAGTTTCTCCGGCTCTTTGTTACGAGTGTTGGAACTAATATTATCTCAATAAAACTATAAAACCAATGTAAAGTTTGTCCATTTAATTCCATTCAGAAAAGGTACAAGCCAGCGCTGGGTCACAACACGTAGTTAACATGAGGTCAGCCCACGTGTTGTGCTGCTGGTCAACACAATGCTCAAAAGGTCCTAAGCTTTGGCCACACCTCTCACATGAGGGGACACTTCCTGCTTTGAATCAGTAGTTTTCCACTATGTGTTCCAGCCAGGGTAACCAACTGGTTCTAACTGGTTTAAACAGACGAGGTATGTAGTGTCCTAATCTAGGTGCAGTGTATCATGCAGAGAGTGCAAATAACCTACAAAACAGTTATAAAAGTGTTTCTTATTTCAAAATCCTAACAACGTTTTCCTCTTGTTTTTGAGAATGTACTGTAGGGTTGAAACCAGCAGCTGCTACTAGTGTGGAGTGAATGGGCAGCAACAAAGCATTAAAGCATTAAAACAATGGGGAAATGCTCTCCCTCAATGCTAATGTAAACCCTGGTTTGATAAGGATTCAATATTGGATATGAAGATGAAATCTGACACATAGCTTCATTGTTAAAACTGATAAAATAATTGCTGTCTGTGATTCTACTGTATATGGGCTCTGGCAATATTTTTGAAAAATAATAGCTCGCAGCAACATGGAAAAAAAGAACTAAGAAATAGTTCATTTTTGGAACTGTGAACTTAGTTCAAAATTTTGAAGTTTTTTTTTTTTTAGTTTATTTATTTAGGCTTTCTTTTTTTTTTCCTCAATACATTTTTTATACATTTTCATTTTATACATACATACTATATTGTTATACAGAGCCCAAAGGGAGTAGGCTGAAGCTGTGTGCTTATGTGTGCCTTCCCCATCTCATTTTATTTTTTACAGCTGTCAAATTATTAAGTGTACACACAGAACTAATCTTTCTTTTGGTATAGTTCATATACAATCAGTCAACATATATTCAATTAATGGTTTGCTAGTTAGTTAATCAACCAACCATCATCGTTCAACTATTTTGGATCGGCCCTGAAAAGTGCCCAAAGTCAATTTTCTAAAGCATATCTCTTAAAGATGTTCATTTTATACTGTTTTTAAATTGTATTTGGCTTGCTGCACTTTTCAAATTGTCCAGTTCATTCCATAATTTCACACCCCTTCGCATGATAAACTGGCTCTTTAGGGTGGTAAGAACCACTGTTTAATTCACAAAATTAATTCTCCCGTAGGTTATATCGCTCTCCTCGTAGAAAACATTTTTTGAATGTTATTAGATAATTTATTATTCCTGGCCTTATATATCATTATAATAGATTTTAATTTTACTATTTCTTCAAGTTTAAGAGTTTGTGATTTTAGGAACAGTGTGTTGGTATGGTCCCCATAACCAACATTATGTACAATTCTCCATCCATCCATCCATCTTCTACTGCTTATCCGGGCCCGGGTCGCGGGGGCAGCAGTCTAAGTAGAGAAGCCCAGACTTCCCTCTCCCCAGACACTTCCTCCAGCTCTTCCGGGGGGATACCGAGGCGTTCCCAGGCCAGCCGAGAGACATAGTCCCTCCAGCGTGTCCTAGGTCTTCTCCGAGGTCTCCTCCCGGTGGGACATGCCCAGAACACCTCCCTAGGGAGGCGTCTGGGAGGCATCCGAAACAGATGCCCGAGCCACCTCAGCTGGCTCCTCTCGATGTGAAGGAGCAGCGGCTCTACTTTGAGCTCCTCCCGAGTGACCGAGCTCCTCACCCTATCTCTAAGGGAGCGCCCGCCACTCTGCGGAGAAAGCTCATTTCGCCGCCTGTACCCGGGATCTTGTTCTTTCGGTCATGACCCAAAGCTCATGCCCATAGGTGAGAGTAGGAACGTAGTTCGACTGGTAAATCGAGAGCTTTGCCTTACAGCTCAGCTCCTTCTTCACCACGACAGATCGGTACATCGACCGCATTACTGCAGAAGCTGCACCGATCCATCTGTCGATCTCACGCTCCTTCGTTCCCTCACTCGTGAACAAGACCCGAGATACTTAATCTCCTCCAATTGAGGAAGGAGCTCTCCATCAACCTGGATGGGGCAAACCATTTTTCGACTGAGAACCATGGTCTCAGACTTGGAGGTGCTGATCCTCATGCTAGCCGCTTCACACTTGGCTGCAAACCGCCACAGTAAACATTGAAGGTCCTGGCTTGATGGAGCCAACAGGACAACATCATCTGCAAAAAGCAGAGATGAAATCCTGTGGTCCCCAAACCAGACTCCTCCGGCTCCTGGCTGCGCCTAGAAATCCTGTTCATAAAGATAATGAACAGGACCGGTGACAAAGGGCAGCCCTGCCGAGTCCAACATTCACCGGGAACAGGTCTGACTTACTGCCGGCAATGCGAACCAAGCTCCTGCTCCGGTCGTACAGGGACCGGATAGCCCTTAGCAAAGGGCCCCAGACCCCATACACCCAGAGCACCCCCACAGGGCACCACGAGGACACAGTCGAATGCCTTCTCCAGATCCACAAAGCACATGTGGAATGGTTGGGCAAACTCCCATAAACCCTCAAGCACCCTGGAGAGGGTATAGAGCTGGTCCAGTGTTCCACGACTGGGACGAAACCGCATTGTTCCTCCTGGATCTGAGGTTCGACTATCGGCCGCATAGACTTTCCCGGGAGGCTGAGGAGTGTGATCCCTCTGTAGTTGGAACACACCCTCCGGTCCCCTTCTTAAAAAGAGGGACCACCACCCTGGTCTGCCAGTCCAGAGGTACTGTCCCCAAACACCAGGCGATGTTGCAGAGGCGTGTCAGCCAAGACAGCCCCTCAACATCCAGAGACTTGCGGTACTCAGGGCGTAACTCATCAACCCCCGGTGCCTTGCCACCGAGGAGCTTCCCAACTACCTCAGTGACTTCAGCCCGAGTAATGGACGAGTCCACCTCTGAGCACTCAGCCTCTGCTTCCTCTGTGGAAGACGTGACGGTGGGGTTGTGGAGATCCTCGAAGTATTCCTTCCACCGTCCAACAATATCCTCAGTTGAGGTCAGCAGGTTCCCACCTCCACTGTAAACAGTGTTGGCAGGGCACTGCTTCCCCTCCTGAGGCTTTGGACGGTTTGCCAGAATTTCTTCGAGGCCGACCGATAGTCTTTTCCATGGCCTCACCGAACTCCTCCCAGACCCGAGTTTTTGCCTCCACAACCACCCGTGCTGCAGCCCGCTTGGCCTGCCGGTACCTATCAGCTGCCTCAGGAGTCCCACAAGCAACCAGGCTCGATAGGTCCTTCTTCAGCTTGACGGCCTCCTTACTTCCGGTGTCCACCACCGGGTTCAGGATTGCCGCCACGACAGGCACCAGAGACTTTGCGGCGACAGCCGAGTGGCTGCGTCGACAATGGAGGTGGAGAACATTGTCCACTCAGACTCAATGTCTCCAGTCTCCTCGGAATCTGGTTGAAGCTCTGTCGGAGGTGGGAGTTGAAGATCTCTCTGACAGGATTCGCCAAACGTTCCCAACAGACCCTCACAGTACGCTTTGGGTCAGTCAAGTCTGTCCCGCCTTCTCCCCCATCGGATCCAACTCACCACCAGGTGGTGATCAGTTGACAGCTCCGCCTCTCTCTTCACCCGAGTCCAAGACATGCGGTCGGAGGTCAGATGAAACAACTACAAAGTCGATCATCGACTTCCGGCCTAGGTGTCCTGGTGCCACATGGACTGATGGACACCCTTATGCTTGAACATGGTGTTCGTTATGGACAAACTGTTGCTAGCACAGAAGTCCAATAACAGAACACCACTCGGGTTCAGATCAGGGGGGCCGTTCCTCCCAATCACGCCCCTCCAGGTGTCTCTGTCGCTGCCCACGTGAGCGTTGAAGTCCCACAGTAGAACGATGGAGTCCCCGGTTGGAGCACATTCCAGCACCCTCCCAGAGACTCCAAGAAGGCCGGGTACTCTGCACTGCCATTTGGCCCGTAAGCACAAACAACAGTGAGAGACCTATCCCGACCCGGCGCAGGGAAGCGACCCTCTCGATCACCGGGTGAACTCCAACACATGGCGGCTGAGCCGGGGGGCAATGACCAAACCCACACCGGCCCGCCATCTCTCACCGCAGGCAACTCAAGAGTAGTGGAGAGTCCAGCCTCTCTCGAGGATTTGGGTTCCAGAGCCCAAGCTGTGCGTAGAGGTGAGCCGACTATCTCTAGTCGGTATCTCTCAACCTCCCACACAAGCTCAGGCTCCTTACCCGCCAGCGAGGTGACATTCCATGTCCCTAGAGCCAGATTCTGTGTCCGGGATTGGGTTGTCGAGGCTCCCGCCTTCAACTGCCACCCAATCCACATTGCACCGGACCCCTTACGGTTCCTCCTGCAGGTGGTGGGCCCACGGAGATGTACAATTCTGATGGCTTTTTTTTGCAATCTATATAAAGGTAGTAAATGACTATCATAGGTATTCCCCCAGATCTCAGCACAGTAAGTGATATATGGCAGGATAAGGGAGCAATACAGGATAAAAAGACCTTTTTGATCTAACAATTGTTTACACATCCTCATTAATGCTATATTTTTTGCTATTTTTGAACAAATATTGGTAATTTGTGGTCTCTAGCTAACATTGTGACTCAGAATCACACCCAAAAAATTATACTGTTTTATACATTCAATATTCACATTATTAAGAAAGATTTGGATTTGCTCCTACCTTCTACATTTCCCAAATAGCATAATTTTTGTTTTCAATACATTTAATGATAGTTTATTCCTAAGGAACCAATCTTTAACTTTAGATAATTTTGTTGTGATTTCTGTCACAAGAAGCTGTTGATCTTTGCCAGAACCTAAGATTGTAGTTTCATCAGCGAATAATATAAATTTTAATTTTGTGGATACATTACAAATGCCATTTATATATAATAGAAACATTTTTGGTCCTAAGACTGATCTTTGAGGTACTTCACATACTATACTCCTCCATTCTGACCTATATTCACCCATCTGCACATATTGTTGTCTGTTATACAAGTAAGATTCCACCCAATCATGTGCAATCCCCCTCACATATTTGTATAATTTTTTTTAGAAGTATTTTGTGATCTATTGTATCAAAGGCTTTCTGGAGATCTATGAAAATGCCTATGGAATGCATCTTGTTGTCTATTTTATCAGTTATTTCCTCCATGAGGTCAATTAATGCAAGTGAAAATGATCTGTTATTTCTAAAGCCATATTGACTATCGCTAAGTAGGTTATGCTTATCTATAAAACCATTTAAACAAGCAACAAAAATCTTTTCTAAGATTTTTGATAGCTGTGGGAGTATAGAAATTGGTCTGTAATTTGTAAACTGATGACTATCATATTTTTTATAGATTGGAGCGACCTTGGCAATCTTCATTAATTTAGGAAATTTACCTGTGCTGAGAGATTGATTACATATGTGAGTTAAAGGATTGGCTATATTCCTTATTACTTTTTAATTATACTCATGTCAAGGTCATTCCAGTCAGTAGATCTTTTACTTTTACATTTGTTAACAATTTCTATAATTTCTTTTTCAGTTGTTGCAGTAAGAAATAGTGAGTGACCATTATATATAATGTTGCTTGATGCATCCATGTTCTCTGTTGTTTGAAAGTTTGAACTATGAACTGAACTAGTCCATTTTTAAATGTGTGAACTGAACTTTGAACTAGTTCTTGTAGAAAGTGAACTTTCCCAACACTGCAGAGGAGGCAGAGGCCACAGAAAGACCATAGGAGGCAGAGAGACAGAGAGACCAGAGAAGGCAGAGTTCACAGAGAGACCAGAGGAGACAAGGGAGACAGAGAGACCAGAGGAGGCAGAGGCCACACAGAGACCAGAGGAGGCAGAGTTCACAGAGAGACCAGAGGAGGCAGAGGCCGCAGAGAGACCAGAGGAGGCAGAGTTCACAGAGAGACCAGAGGAGACAAGGGAGACAGAGAGACCAGAGGAGGCAGAGGCCACACAGAGACCAGAGGAGGCAGAGTTCACAGAGAGTCCAGAGGAGGTGGAGGCCACAGAGAAACCAGAGGAGGCAGATGAGGCAGAGAGCCAGAAAAGGCAGATGCCACAGAGAGACCAGAGGAGGCAGCGGCCACAGAGAGACCAGAGGAGGCAGTGGCCACAGAGAGACCAGAGGAGGCAGAGGAGGCAGAGAGACCAGAGGAGGCAGAGGAGACAGAGTGACCAGGGGAGGCAGAGGCCACAGAGAGATGAGAGAAAGCATAGGAGGCAGAGAGACCAGAGGAGGCAGAGGCCACAGAAAGCTCAGAGGAGGCAGAGGAGGCAGAGAGACCAGAAAAGGCAGATTCCACAGAGAGACAAGAGGGGGCAGAGGCCACTGAGAGTTCAGAGGAGGCATAAAGACAGAGAGACCAGAGGAGGCAGAGAGACGAGAGGATGCAGAGGAGACAGAGAGACCAGAGGAGGCAGAGGCCATAGAGAATCCAGAGGAGGCATAGTCCACAGAGAGACCAGTGGAGTTAGAGAGAGTAGAGGAGGCAGAGAAGGCAGAGAGACCAGTGGAGGCAGGGGAGACAGAGAGACCAGAGGAGGCAGAGGCCACAGAGAGACCAGAGGAGGCAGAGTTCACAGAGAGACCAGAGGAGGCAGAGTTCACAGAGAGACCAGAGGAGGCATAGGCCGCAGAGAGACCAGAGGAGGCATAGGCCACAGAGAGACCAGAGGAGGCAACGGGGCAGAGAGACCAGAGGAGGCAGAGGCCACCGAGAGATCAGAAGAGACAGAAAGACAGAGAGACCAGAGGAGGCAGAGAGATGAGAGGATGCAGAGGAGGCAGAAAGACCAGAAAAGGCGGATGCCAGAGAGAGACCAGAGGAGGCAGCGGCCACAGAGAGACCAGAGGAGGCAGAGAGACCAGAGAAGGCAGAGGCCACAAAGAGACCAGAGGAGGCAGAGGCCACAGAGAGACCAGAGAAGAAATAACAATTGGGATTTTTACATAAATATTTACAACCTCAAAAAAAAATCTTCTATTTTTTTTCTTGCCAAATCTCCTCCATTTATCAATTCCACCTTTATTTTCATTCATTTTCACTTTAGAGAATGTTTAGATTAAAACTTCCATTCCCATCAGGCTCACACAGAAAGTTTTTAAATTCGCAAAAATTAAAAAAGACTGAACATTGTGTGTTATGCTATAAAAAGATACTCTACCGCTAACCTTTTTTTTAAAAAAACATTTTGTCAATAAAATAGGATCTATACACCCACTTTCTTCAACTTTTTTTTCAACTGTTTTTTCTTGTACACCAAATTGGCAACTTTACCATTCCATAAAGAAAATTTAGAATAAAAACTTTCTTCTTGTTTTCTACTAAGTACTTTGGCCCATAAATAAACAATGAAACAGTCTGTTTTAAAAAACGTCTACAGTCTTTTCTAATGCACATCTACAGTCTGTTCTAATGCAAGTCTACAGTCTGTACTACTGCTCATCTACAGTCTGTTCTACTGCATGTCTACAGTCTGTTATAATGCACATCTACAGTCTGTTCTAATGCAAGTCTCTAGTCTGTACTACTGCACATCTACAGTCTGTTCTAAAGCATGTCTAGAGTGTTTTTTAATACTCATATACAGTCTGTTCTAATGCTCGTCTACAGTCTGAACTACTGCACTTCTACAAGCTGTTCTAAAGCATGTCTACAGTGTTTTCTAATACTCATATACAGTCTGTTCTAATGCTCGTCTACAGTCTGAACTACTGCAACTCTACAGTCTGTTCTAAACCATATCTACAGTGTTTTCTAATACTCATATACAGTCTGTTCTAATCCTCATCTACAGTCTGTACTACTGCACCTCTAGAGTCTATTCTTCTGCACATTCTCAGTCTGTTCTACAGGTTGTTTACTGTTTGTTCTAATGCTCGTCTACAGTCTGTTCCAAAGCCAATCTAGAGTCTGTTCTACTTCTGCTCTGAAGTCTATTCAACTACACATCTACAGTCTGTTCAACTGCACCTCTACAGTCTTTTCTATTGTTAATAGATAATAATTGTCTACAGTCTCTTCTACTGCACATCTACAGTTTTTTCTAATGGTCGTCTAGAGTCTGTACTACTGGAACGCTACAGTCTGTTCTAAAACATGTCTACAGTCTTTTCTAATACTCATGTACAGTCTGTTCTAATGCTCGTGTAAAGTCTCAACTACTGCCCTCTACAGTCTATTCTTTTGCACATCTACAGTCTGTTCTAATGCACATCTACAATCTGTTCTAATGGAATTCTCCAGTCTGTACTACTGCTCGCTACAGTTTGTTCTACTGCAAGTCTACAGTCTGTTCTAAAAAACGTCTACAGTCTGTACTACTGCACATCTACAGTTTGTACTAAAGCATGTCTAGAGTGTTTTCTAATACTAATATACAGTCTGTTTTAATGCTCGTCTACAGTCTGTACAACTGCACCTCTACTGCCTGTTCTAAAGCATGTCTAGAGTGTTTTCTAATACTCATATAGAGTCTGTTCTAATGCTCATCTACAGTCTGAACTACTGCACCTCTACAGTCTGTTCTAAAGCTCATCTACAGTCTGTTCTAAAGCCAATCTAGAGTCTGTACTACTGCTGCTCTAAAGTCTGTTCAACTGCACGCCTACAGTCTGGTCTACTGCACATCTACAGTTTGTTTTAATGCTCGTCTACAGTCTGTACTACTGCACCTCTACAGTCTCTTCTAAGGCATGTCTACAGTCTTTTCTAATACTCATATACAGTCTGTTCTAATGTTCGTCTACAGTCGGAACTACTGCACCTCTACATTTTGTTATAAAGCATATCTAGAGTGTTTTCTAATACTTATATAGAGTCTGTTCTACTGACGTTTATAGCCTGTTCTAATGCTCGTATAGTCAGTTCTAAAGCCAATCTAGAGTCTGTACTACTGCTGCTCTGAAGTCTGCTCAACTGCACGTGTACTGTCTGTTCACCTGCACCTCTACAGTCTGTTCTAATGCCAGTTTACAGTCTGTACTACTGCTCCACTACAGTCTCGCCCACTGCACGCCTACAGCCTGTTTTACTGCACATCTACAGTCTGTTCTAATGTACATCTACTGTCTGTTCTAATGGCCTACAGTCTGTACTAGTGCTCATCCACAGTCTGTTCTACTGCACGTCTACAGTCTGTTCTAATGCACATCTACAGTCTGTTCTAATGTAAGTTTACAGTCTGTACTACTGCTCATCTACAGTCTGTTCTACTGCACCTCTACAGTCTGTTCTACTACACGTGTACAGTCTCTACTACTGCACTTCTAAAGTCTGTTCTAATGCAAATCTATAGTCTGTTTTACTGCTCATCTACGGTCTGTTCTACTGCAGGTCTACAGTCTGTTCTAATAAACGCCTACAGTCTGTTCTTCTGCACATCTACAGTCTGTTCTAACTGCACATCCACAGTCTGTTCTAATGCAAGTCTACAATCTGTACTACTGCTCATCTACACTCTGTTCTACTGCACGCTCTACAGTCTCTACTACTGCACTTCTAAAGTCTGTTCTAATGCACATCTACAGTCTTTTCTAATGCTCATCTACAGTCTGTACTACTGCATCTCTAGAGTCTATTCTTCTGCACATTGTCAGTCTCTTCTACTGACGCTATACAGTCTGTTCTAATGCTCGTCTACAGTCTTTACACAAGCATTAGAACAGACTGTACATGAGTATTAGAAAAGACTGTAGATATGCTTTAGAACAGAGTGTAGAGGTCCAGTAGTACAGACTCTAGACGACCATTAGAAGAAACTGTAGATGTGCAGTAGAAGAGACTTTAAAAGTACAGTAGTACAGAAAGTTGACAATTATTAAAAGAGACTGTAGACGTGCAGTAGAACAGACTCTAGACAATTATTAGAACAGACTGTAGACATCCAGTAGAACAGACTGTAGATGTGCATTAGAGGAGACTGTAGACGTTTATTAAAACAGACTATAGTCCTGCAGTAGAACAGACTGTAGAAGTACAATAGAACAGAATGTAGAGGTGCAGTTGAAGAGACTGTAGACATGCAGTTGAACATACTTCAGAGCAGCAGTAGTACAGACTCTAGATTGGCTTTAGAACAGACTGTAGACGAGCATTAGAACAGACTGTAAACGTCCAGTAGAACAGACTGACAATGTGCAGAAGAATAGACTGTAGAGATGCTCTAGTACAGACTGTAAACGTGCATTAGAACAGACTGTATATGAGTCTTAGAAAACACTCTAGACATGCTTTAGAACAGACTGTAGAGGTGCAGTAGTTCAGACTATAGACTAGCATTAGAACAGACTACATATGAGTATTAGAAAATACTCTAGACATGCTTTAGAACAGACTGTAGAGGTGCAGTTGTTCAGACTATAGACGAGCATTAGAACAGACTGTAGAGGAACAGTAGAACAAACTGTAGAGGTCGAGTAGTAAAGACTGTTATTGGGTTATAGAACAGATGATATTCGAGCAATAGAACAGACTATAGATGTGTGGTCATACAGACTGCATTAGAACAGACTGTGGACGAACATTTGAACAGACTATAGACATGCATTAGAACAGAATGTAGATGTGCAGTAGAAGAGACTGTAGACAATTATTGAACAGACTGTAGACATGCAGTAGAACAGACTGTAGAGGTGGAGTAGTAAAGACTTTTATTGGGGATTAGAACAGACTGTAGACAAGCAATAGAACAGATTGTAGATGTGCAGTAGTATAGACTGTAAGAAGCAGTAGTACAGAATGTAGACAATTATTAGAACAGACAGAAGACGTGCAGTAGAAAAAACTGTAGACGAGCATTAGAACAGACTGTAGATGAGTATTAGAAAACACTGTAGACAGGCTTTAGAACAGACTGTAGAGGTGCAGTTGTACAAACTGTAAACGAGCATTAGAACAGACTGTAGAGGAACAGTAGAACAAACTGTAGAGGTCGAGTAGTAAAGACTGTTATTGGGTAATAGAACAGACGATATTCGAACAATAGAACTATAGATGTGTGGTCGTACGGACTGCATTAGAACAGACTGTGGACGAACATTTGAACAGACTATAGACATGCAGTAGAACAGACTGTAGAGGTGGAGTAGTAAAGACTTTTATTGGGGATTAGAACAGACTGTAGACAAGCAATAGAACAGATTTTAGATGTGCAGTAGTATAGACTGTAAGAAGCAGTAGTACAGAATGTAGACAATTATTAGAACAGACAGAAGACGTGCAGTAGAAAAGACTGTAGACGAGCATTAGAACAGACTGTAAACGCCCAGTAGAATAGACTGTAGTGGTGCAGTAGTACAGACTGTAGACGAGCATTAGAACAGACTGTATATGAGTATTAGAAAACATTGTAGACATGCTTTACAACAGACTGTAGAGGTGCAGTAGTTGACTGTAGATGAGCATTAGAACAGACTGTATATTAGTATTAGAAAACACTAATAGAAATGCTTTACAACAGACTGTAGAGGTGCAGTAGAACAGACTGTAGACGTGCAGTAGAACAGACTGTAGTTGAGCAGTAGTACAGACTGTATACTTGCATAGGAACAGACTGTAAATGTGCATTAGAACAGACTGTAGATGTGCAGTAAAACAGACTGTAGACTTGCAATAGAGCAGACTGAAGACGTGCAGTAGAACAGACTAAAGACACACTGTAGAACAGACTGTAAACATGCAGTAGAACAGACTGTAGACATGCATTAGAAAAGACTGTAGATGTGCATTAGAACAGACTGTAGACGTTTATTAGAACAGACTGTAGACCTGCAGTAGAACAGACTGTAGATGAGCAGTAGTACAGACTGTAGATGTGCATTAGAACAGACTTTAGAAGTGCATTAGTAGAGACTTTAGATGTGCAGTAAAACAGACTGTAGACATATAGTAGAACAGACTGCGGTAGAGCCGAGGTACAGACTGTAAACTGGCATTAGAACAGACTGTTTAAGTGCAGTTGAACAGACTGTAGACGCAGTAGAACAGACTGTAGATGAGCAGTAGTACAGACTATAGACTATTATTAGAACAGACTGTAGATGTGCATTAGAACAGACTGTAGATGTGCATTAGAACAGACTGTAGATGTGCAGTATAACAGACTGTAGACGTGCAGTACAACAGACTGTAGACTTGCTTTAGAACATACTGTAGAAGTGCATTAGAACAGAATGTAGATGTGCAGTAAAACAGACTGTAGACGTGCAGTAGAACAGACTGCAGTAGAGCAGAGGTACAGCCTGTAAACTGGCATTAGAACAGACTGTTGAGGTGCAGTTGAACAGACAGTAGACGTGCAGTAGAAGAGACTGTAGATGTGTAGTAATATATATATATTAAAGACCTGCAAAAACAGACTGCAATTTAACAGACTTCAGAGCAGCAGTAGTACAGACTCTAGATTGGCTTTAGAACAGGCTGTAGACGAGCTTTAGAACAGACTGTAAATGTCCAGTAGAACAGATTGACAATTAGAACAGATTGTAGATGTGCAGTTAAACAGACTATAGACATGCAGTAGAACAGACTGTAGACTTGCATTAGAACATAATGTAGATGTGCATTAGAACAGACTATAGATGTGGAGTAAAACAGACTGTAGACGTGCAGTAGAATAAACTGCAGTGGAGCAGTGGTACAGACTGTAAACTGGCATTAGAACAGACTGTAGACATGCAGTAGAACAGACTGTAGAGGTGCAGTTGTACAGACTATAGACGTGCAGTAGATCAGACTGTAGATGAGCAGTAGTACAGATTGTAGACTTGCATTAGAACAGACTGTAGATGTGCATTAGAACAGACTGTAGATGTGCAGTAGTACAGAATGTTGATAATTATTAGAACAGAGAGTAGATGTGCAGTAGAACGGACTCTAGACAATTATTAGAACAGACTGTAGATGTCCATTAGAACAGATTGTAGATGTGCATTAGAACAGACTGTAGATGTGCATTAGAAGAGACTGTAGACAATTATTAAAACAGACAATAGTCGTGCAGTAGAACAGACTGTAGACAAGCAGTAGAACAGACTGTAGATGTGCAGTAGAACAAACTGTTGAGGTGCAGTAATACAGACTGCAAACGAGCATTATACAGACTGTAGAAGTGTAGTTGTACAGTGTTATAATAATTTTAATTTTAATGTTTATTGTTACTGGGACTTATAGTTCTCCTCAGGTCATGTCAAATTCATGTCATGCCCTTCGTGCTAATCCAAGCATTAAGTAGACATAACAGGACTGAGACATGGCTTGTCACGGGACTTCTGCTCCTGGACCATTGTGAACGCCTCTCACCAGGGGCGTCACTGTGTTGTATATAATCCCATGTTATGTTTACATCTTTAAGCAAACCTTCCGCTGTAATATTGTGCTGCTTTGCTTCTCCTTGCAAGGATTAATTTTTGGCCATTGCTTGTTAAATTATAATCGGTCTCCGTTTCTCTCTGGTTAAATATATGGATATAAAATATTCCTATAACATACAGACTGTAGATGTGCAGTAGAACAGAATGTAGACGTTTATTAGAACAGACTGTATACCTGCAGTAGAACAGACTGTAGATGTGCATTAGAAAAGACTGTAGACGTTTATTAAAAATAGACTATAGTCGTGCAGTAGAACAGACTGTAGACGTGCAATAGAACAGACTGTAGAGGTGCAGTTGAACAGACTGTAGATGTGCATTAGAACAGACTGTAGATGTGCATTAGAAGAGACTGTAGACAATTATTAAAACAGACAATAGTTGTGCAGTAGAACAGACTGTAGACAAGCATTAGAAATTACTGTAAACGTCCAGTAGAACAGACAATGTGCAGAAGAATAGACTCTAGAGGTGCATTACTACAGACTGTAGATGAGCATTAGAACATACTCTATATGAGTATTAGAAAACACTCTAGAAATGCTTTAGAACAGACTGTAGAGATGCAGTTGTATAGATTGTAGACAAGCATTAAAACAGACTGTAGAAGTGCAGTACTTCAGACTGTAGATGTGCAGTAGAAAAGACTATAGCGGTGCAGTAGTACAGAATGTCGACATTTATTATTGCCCTTCTACTGTCTCTTCTAATGCTCGTCTACTGTCTGTATTACTGCACCTCTACAGTCTGTACTAAAGCACATCTACAGTCTGTTCTAATGCTCGTCCACAGTCTATTCTTATGCAGGTCTTTAGTCTTTACTACTGCACATCTACAGTCTGTTCTAATGGACGCCTACATTCTGTTCTAATGCTCATCTACAGTCTGTTCTATTGTACGTCTACAGTCTTTTCTACTGCACATCAACAGTCTGTTCTAATGCTCGTCTAAAGTCTGTACAACTGCACCTCTACAGTCTGTTCTACTGCATGACTACAGTCTGATCTAATGCCATTTTACAGTCTGTACTATTGCTCTACTGCACTCTATTCTACTGCACGTCTACAGTCATTTTTACTGCACATCTACAATCTGTTCTAATTGTCAGTCTGTTCTACAATCTACAGTCTGTACTAATTCTGCTCTGAAGTCTGTTCAACTGCACGTCTACAGTCTGTTCAACTGCACCTCTACAGTCTGTACTACTGCACTTCTACAGTCTGTTCTAATGCTCGTCTACAGTCTGTATTACTGCACCTCTACAGTCTGTAATAAATGCATGTCTACATTTTTTCTAAAACTAATATACAGTCTGTTCATTTGCTCATCTACAGTCTGTACTACTGCAGCTCTAGAGTCTATTCTTTTGCACATTGTCAGTTTGTTCTACGGACGTTTACAGTCATTTCTATTGCTCGTTTAAAGTCTGTTCTAAGGTAATTCTAGAGTTTGTACTACTGCTGCTCTGATTTCTGTTCACCTGCACGTCTACAGTCTGTTTTACTGCATATCTACAATCTGTTCTAATTGTCAGTCTGTTCTACTGGACGTTTACAGCCTGTTCTAAAGCTCATCTACAGTCTGTTCTAAAGCCAATCTAGAGTCTGTACAACTGCTGCTCTGACATCAGTTCAAATGCACATCTATAGTCTGTTGAACTGCACGTCTACAGTCTGTTTTACTGCACATCTACAGTCTGTTCTAATGCACATCTACAGTCTGTTCCAATGCAAGTCTACAGTCTGTACTACTGCTCATCTACAGTCTGTCCTATTGCACATCTACAGTCTGTTCTGATAAACGTCTACAGTCTGTTCTACTACACATCTACAGTCTGTACAACTGCACCTCTACTGTCTGTTCTACTGGCTGTCTACAGTCTGTTCTAATGCCATTTTACAGTCTGTACTACTGCTCTACTGCACTTCTACAGTCTGTTCTACTGCACGACTATAGTCTGTATAAATAAATGTCTACAGTCTTTTCTAATGCACAACTACAGTGTGTTCTTGTGGAAGTCTACAGTCTGTTCTAATAATTGTCTAGAGTCTGTTCTACTGCACGCCTACAGTCTCTTCTAATAATAGTCAACATTCTGTACTACAGCACCTCTACAGTCTCTTCTACTGCACATCTACAGTTTGTTCTAGTGGTCGTCTACAGTCTGTACTACTTCACCTCTACAGTCTGTTGTAAAGCATGTCTACAGTCTTTTCTAATACTAATGTACAGTCTGTTCTAATGCTCGTGTAAAGTCTTAACTACTGCACCTCTACAGTCTATTATTCTGCACATCGTCAGTCTTTTCTAATGCACATCTACAGTCTGTTCTAATGGACAACTACAGTCTGTTCTAATGCACGCCTATAGTCTGTTCTAATGCTCGTCCACAGTCTGTTCTAATGCAGGTCTTTAGTCTGTACTATTGCACATCTACAGTCTGTTCTACTGACGTAAACAGTCTGTTATAATGCTCGTCTACAGTCTGTTCTATTGTACGTCTACAGTCTCTTATAATGCTACTTTACAGTCTGTAACTCTGCTCTACCGCATTTTGTTCTACTGCACGTCTACAGTCTTTTTATAAACGTCTATAGTCTATTCTAATGCATATCTACAGTCATTACTTCTGTACTTCTAAAGTCTATTCTAATGATCATCAACAGTCTGTTCTAATGCAAGTCTACAGTCTGTGCTACTGCTCATCTACAGTATGTACTACTGCACTTCTAAAATCTGTTCTAATGCTCATCTGCAGTCTGTATTACTGCACCTCTACAATCTGTTCTAAAGCAAATCTATAGTGTTTTCTAATACTCATATAGAGTCTGTTCTAATGCTCGTCTACAGTCTGAACTACTTGTTATAATAATTTTAATTCTTATGTTTAGAGTTACTGGGGCTTATAGTTCTCCTCAGGTCATGTCAAATTCATGTCATGTCCTTTGCTCTAATCCAAGCAGGAAGTAGACATGGCAAGACTGAGACATGGCTTGTCACGGACTCTTTCTCCTGGACCATTGTGAACGCCTCTCACCAAGGACGCCACTGTGTTGTATATAATCCCATGTTATGTTTACATCTTTAAGCAAACCTTCCGCTGTAATATTGTGCTGCTTTGCTTCTCCTTGCAAGGATTAAAACCTGACCATTGCTTGTTAAATTATAATCGGTCTCCGTGTCTCTCTGGTTAAATATATGGATATAAAATATTCCTATAACATTTGGGGCTTGTCCGGGATATCAATATCTGTTGTTTCTCATGCAGAAGAGTGAAACTGAGCAGGGGAAATGCACAAAGCATTTCTCTGTAAGTCCTGAGACTATTGTTTTTAAATAGTACGGGCCAGACCTTCACTATCTGTGTGTGAGACTCAGTGACGATATCTGAACAAAGAGAGGAAAAGAGAGAAAAGAGAGGAGACATTCAAAGACGGCTGAAGAACAACTGGACCATTGGAATTCTGATTCAGGTAACCAGCTGGTTTAAATTTTATTTTTGTGTGAATGGTGAATGGAACGAACAAACCTTCCGGAAGTAGTGGTTTGGGTTACTTCTGCTGGTTCGGTGATTGCATGTGTTTATCTGAGAATATTTACATGTGATTATCATATTGGTAGAAGAACGCTGGACACTGTCCGTCCAGTGGGACGGAGGGAAAAAGCGTGTGTTTTGTGTCAAGACCTTACCGTATAAGTGTAAGTGAGGCCTTAACGGGACAAGTTTGATGTTGATCGGTGTTAAAGACTGTAATCTTGCTGGATTGTAAGCTGTCTAGATACCTGGTGCTCTGTAAGTTTTACGGGTCTTTGAATCTGACTCCCACGAATGATCACGTCACGAGCTCTACGGTATAGAGAAGATGCCTGATTACAATAAGGAGTATGAGGTCTGGATGCGGCTGGTCCGGTGAGGGCAAGATTTGATACAGATCAACAACACGGGTCCTAACGCGCCGCGTTCTCAAAGGCTGGCCTTTACCTCTGAACGCCGGTCATGCAAGGTGTGTTGGACACACAGGTAACTCGAGTATGGACTATTATCGAGATTCTTAGCCTAACACCTTTAAGTGAGATACATAGCTCGAAGTCTATGAGACTTGGAAACGCAGGCCTGCTTTGAAGTGTTCACTGTGTGACGCAGTGAGATAAAGCCCACAGAAGGAAGTGGCCTTAATGAAGTCTATCTAACCTGAAGGGTTAGTGAGATAAAGGCTGAGTAAAAGTGTGGTTGAGAGAGTGATTGTGATGCGACTGTGGATTGAATGCAGTTGATTTTATTGAAAGAATAATGAGAACTAACATCAGTCAGCCTGAATGTGAAAAAGAATTAACTTAAAGCTTAAGCTAAGATAAGTTAATGTGACTCAGAATCTGATCCATCTGAGGAAAAATAGCAAGTAAGAAATACGTATTTCTGTATTTATGTAAATTACAAATACCTGCATGCGAGGAGTTAATGAGAAAATAGTAACAGAAAATCTAAAATTGTGACACAATTGTTCGGTTGATATAACCTTATTTTGATCCATCTGAATAAGAAGAAAAGCCTACGAAAGAGAGGGGCTTATACTTTTGAGAATAATATAATGTATAATGTTGACCTAACGTTAAAAGCAGTTAAAAAAGTTGTGTATTAGAATTAATGTTGTATGAATGGGCGCCATTGTTGAATGTCTAATGTCTAAGAATGTGAACATTAACAAAGGGTTAATGGTTTTGTAGAAAAAGTTTGAGAACTGACTTGAAAGCAGTGATTTAAAGAATTACGAGAAAGAAAAATGGCTTAAAAATAGCTTATGGAAGATATTTTCTAGGCTTCCGTGTAACAGAGAAAAAAAAAAGGGGAGAAGCCATTTTGTGAAAAGAAAAATGAGTTTTTAAAAAGAAAGGTACACATGGACTTCAAAACACTAATCATTTGTATTTTTATGTCCTGTGAGATTTTTAGGTCTCGGCCTCTCGCTCAAACCAGTGCACCTCAAACTCCTGTGCCTCTCCCACACACCCTGCTCCTGTCGGCTGAGATGCTGCAGAAAGACAGCAGCAAAACAAACGGTAATATAAACAGATCCCAGACAAATGTTTATCTGTATTTAGTTTAAACTGTATCTATTGAGAGAGACCAAAGAGGAATTTGTAGATTAAAGTTGGAAAATTGTGCTAAACTTGACCTTAATGTGAATGTAATGTATTTTTCCGAGGAAAAATGCACCATTGGCCATGGTTGCCATGGAGACCGGGAGCAGGGCTGTGGTGGGCGTGGCAGAGGAGGGGGCACTGAGAAGAGGAGAGGAGGCCGACACTGGGTCCAGACAAGAGAGGACCTTTGACTGACCCTTGAACAGGTCAGGAACATAAACACATATGTACACAAACAGACATCTACAGAAGGTAAATGTGCTTTGAATTTTTTGAATTATGAGATAAAGTTTGTAAATAGTCTGTTAAAGAACAGATATTGTATTACGTGTTGTGTGACACAGCAGAGAGGAGATTAAAGATTTGACGACATATATATTTTGTTCCAAATGTTTCCTCCTGTGAGCCTTTGGGTCTCCGCCTACCTCGACAGCAGCATGCCGTCCCACAACTGTCCAAACCCCCCCCCGCCACACTCCTGCGGCCCAGCCGCTGCACCAAGGCCTGAAGGGGTCTGCCCAGTGCGCAGCGATTCGGACACTAAGGCGGTAAGATGCCGAGCACATTTTGAAAATGTAGTGTAATATGCACTGAATTTAACAAAAAGAAAGAGGCTTTTCTCAATGACACAAAGCCTGAAATGAAAACTGATTATGTTGTTTTCTCTGAGGAAAATGCACAAATTCCTATGATCACCGGAGCAGGCTGGGCGCTGGATTGGAGGTGGTGGGGGTGCAGCGTGACGAGGGGCGGAGCGAAGTGTGGAGGCCCAGACCCAGGCCACAGCAGGAGCAACACTGAGCAACACTGACTGGACATTAGGAGTTAAGTCATCTACACACACCAGATGACACTTAAAACACACACAAAGACAGAACACGGAGGTGAAAATGTTAAAAGATCCGAAACCTTGGATCCAAAATAAAAGTATTGATTAGTATTTTGCAAAACAAGGGTATGTATCTATTAGTACGAGAACTAATAGAGGTCCATAATATCAATGTGGTTCAAAAACACAATATAACGTTTATGAAAATGTTCACTTTGTAATCAGAAGAATTTAAAAATGTGTCTTAAAGTGAATTGCACAGTAGGTATTTCTCTAACAGAGAGAGTTTTTTTTTCCTCTCCCAAAACAAACCTTGTTTGGGAACACAGGAATTTTTCACAGAACGGAGCGAGAAATGTTTTGGTTTTTCCGTTTTTGTTTTGGTTTAGACGTTAGCTCCACAATCATTTTGTGTGGGAGCCTTTACATCCGATTCAAAGTCTAGGAGACTTGTTTAGGAAACAGTTTGACCTTCTGAAGGGTCTGTGGGAAAAATATAGTCCACCTTGGGATGTAATTTAATTTTTGGTACGACCATGTTGTTTTTAGAATCAGAAAACTAAATGACAACTAAGGTTTGAGTATTGTTTGAGAAAAATATTGTCTAAGTAAGTAGAGAAACTGAAATGAAGACAGAATAAATAATAACCAATGGGTTTTGAAATGGTAATTTCTAATAAAGGTATATATCTAAAACTAAATAATAGATGCTAAAAGGAGTCATCTTTACAGTAAAGTTTTAAACTGCAAGGTAAATGTGTAATCTGGGAATTGAAATTGTATCTATATGTTAAAACATATGTTAAAAAATCTTGAAGGATTGAAGGTGGTTTAAATGAAAAGTTAAAGTGTTAAACTGTTAAAGCAGTTAAAGTTTGAGAGCATAAGACAAAGTGCTCACTGGGTTTAATAACTGCTTGAAGTGATTTAAAGAGAAAAAAGGTTTTTGATTAATCTGATTTAAGGTTGGAACAGACTAACACAAAGAGTCTGTCCTTTTGAACAGAATTGAATAATGTTTTGGTTGAACTTTGGAGGTGTTTATGAAAACACTGAGCGAAATCTTTGGAAACTAAAGATTAAAATTTTAAGAGGTTTAATCTTTGCATGTTTTAAATTAACATTACTAACTATTACTAGGTTCAAGGGTGGTGAATCTGAGGAAATGAAGAGATGTGGTTTGTTTTATTTATTGAGCACCTGGTGTTGAGACAGAGTTTTACAGAGACAGTGTGGAATAGATCTAGACTGAACAAACCCTGAAGAATTGTTATTATAAATGGTATATGCAGAAAAATTAACACAGAACTTAGTTAATTTTATGAAAAGTCTTTCTTTTAAACGACAGTCACATGGTGATGGAGTTTTGGAGGAGAGAGAGATGAGGAGCAGCTGAAGGAGGCTGTCCTGTTAACTCCCAAGGGAGGGAAGAGTTTTGTTTTTGAGGATTTTATTTCCAAAGGAATTACTTTGAGGTGATTGAATAATATTCTGAGGATTTTCTAATTAGATTGAAAATTTAAAGTCTTTGGCTAAAAGTTCTGTGACGATAGATTATGAGAGACTGGTGCTGATCTATTTTGAAGTCGTTTATGTTTGCATCAACTGAAAAAAATATTACTATGATTGTGGATGATACACTTACAGTTACAGGTAAAGACCTACAACTAATGGTAACTAAAATTAAAACTGAACTAAACAAAATTAAGTTTTAAATATAACGGAAACAACAGTGATGTTATTTGGAAAACATAAAGAAGACAAATAATTAGAAACGATAATTGATAGACTGAAATTTTAAAATGATCAATGGCACTGGCCTTTCATTTAATGATTTTATGTTTATTGTTTTTTTTATTTTTGTTTTGAGCCATGGGTTTCCCAGGTCTCAAAAAGAGAGGAGAAGAAGATTTAAACTGTATTAAAGTGAAGAGGTGATGCATGTAAAAGAGTAATGTAGTAATGTGTTAATAAAGTTAAAGAGTTTAAATAAAAATAAAGAAAGAAAGAAAGTTGACATGAATGACCGTTCTGGTGAAGCACTGTTTGATCTGATGGAACCTTTCAGATTAAAGTAGATCTCCAGCAGACCATATCTGTGGAAACAGGGTTTATCTGTGTTTCATTTTTATGGTTTGATCATTTTAAGAGCTTGTATGGTTTCGTTTTGAAAAGCCTGAAGGGCACTTTCTATGGGTCTAAAAATGTCAGAGAACGTTTGATTTGTTTGTTTATATTTTGTTTTGATGGAAGCCAACCAGAGCAGGTACCGGCTTAGAAAAGAGGATTTGACAATTAATATAGCCACCAGTAAGAGCTAATATTAACATGGTTCTTTGAACTTATAATTATCTTGGTTTACACCTGGAGTACACCTGTGAGCAGGGCCAGTGACAGGACGTCCTGTAACATCACTCTGAACCTGACAAACTGAGAGATCAGGGACAGGTGCAGTGCAAAGCAGAAGTCTGGGGTTTTGTGAAAGTAAGACCATTAGACCAGCATTGCATGCTGACCGGAAACATAAAGGATCCTGGTTTATTTGTGCACATACAATGTGACGGAGAACATCGTGAGTAGAACCTCACACCTTAGGAACCAAACAGAAGTTCCATCAGGTTTATTTGAGATTTACATCGACAAGAGGGGGGTTCTTCAAGGTGTCCTTAATGAATTTAAGGCTAAAATTAAATTAGAATTGAATTTATGCAAATGTGGAATTAAATTAATTAGAGTTATAACCAACAAAGGTTTATGAATTGGACAAGAGATGCCTGAGATGCTATGAGCTGAAAAGGTGAGATCTACAACAGGATGTCATCCAAGGTAACACAGGTCTAGTTAACAGCATACCTAAAGCCTTTGAGAAAGAGCTTCACACTCTGCAGAAGGATTGGCAGAGTATTCTGGAATAGAGTAAGTGATTTTGACATGGTTTTAAAAAATAGATACAAAATATTTTGAAAGTGACTGAGACTGCTTGATGTTTGTGTGTTGACGCCGCCTTGGGGCAAGGGGTGGACAAAGACTTTTTCCCAGCGTTAGGTCAAATGGTCAAGTGTACTTAGGCTAGGTCAGATGCCCTGCTGGGTTTTCGCTTTGTCAAAAGTAAACAACTCACACTCAAGCTAGTAGATTGTTTATGCTAATTGTTATCAGCATAAAGAGGGGGGAATGTTATAATAATTTTAATTCTTATGTTTAGAGTTACTGGGGCTTATAGTTCTCCTCAGGTCATGTCAAATTCATGTCATGTCCTTCGCTCTAATCCAAGCAGGAAGTAGACATGGCAAGACTGAGACATGGCTTGTCACGGGACTCTTTCTCCTGGACCATTGTGAACGCCTCTCACCAAGGACGTCACTGTGTTGTATATAATCCCATGTTATGTTTACATCTTTAAGCAAACCTTCCGCTGTAATATTGTGCTGCTTTGCTTCTCCTTGCAAGGATTAAAACCTGACCATTGCTTGTTAAATTATAATCGGTCTCCGTGTCTCTCTGGTTAAATATATGGATATAAAATATTCCTATAACACTACTACATTTCTACAGTCTGTTCTAAATCATGTCTACAGTGTTTTCTAATACTCATATACAGTCTGTTCTAATGCTCGCGTCTACAGTCTGTACTACTGCATCTCTATAGTCTATTCTTCTGCACTTTGTCAGTCTGTTCTACTGACGTTTACAGTTTGTTCTAATGCTTGCCTACAGTCTGTTCTACTGCACGTCTACAGTCTGTTCTACTGCATGTCTGCAGTCTGTTCTGATAAACGTATACAGTCTTTTCTACTACACATCTACAGTCTCTGCTGCTGCACTTCTAAAGTCTGTTTCTAATGCACATCTACAGTCTGTTCTAATGCAAGTCTATAGTCAGTACTACTGCTCATCTATGGTCTTTTCTAGTGCAGGTCTACAGTCTGTTCTAATAAACGTCTACAGTCTATAGTCTGTTCTAATGCTCGTCCACAGTACGTTCTAATGCAAGTCTATAATCTCTACTACTGCTCATTTACAGTCTGTTCTAATGCAAGTCTACAGTCTGTACTACTGCTCATTTACGGTCTGTTCTACTGCAGGTCTACAGTCTGTTGTAATAAACGTCTACAGTCTGTTCTACTGCACATCTACAGTCTGTACTACTGCACTTCTACAGTCTGTTCTAATGCTCGTCTACAGTCTGTATTACTGCACGTCTATAGTCTGTACTACTGCACATCTACAGTCTGTTCTAAAGCATGTCTAGAGTGTTTTTAATACTCATATACAGTCTGTTCTAATGCTCGTCTACAGTCTGAACTACTGCACCTCTACAATCTGTTCTAAAGCATGTCTACAGTGTTTTCTAATACTCATATACAGTCTGTTCTAATGCTCGTCTACAGTCTGAACTACTGCAACTCTACAGTCTGTTCTAAAGCATATCTACAGTGTTTTCTAATACTTATATACAGTCTGTTCTAATCCTCATCTACAGTCTGTACTACTGCACCTCTAGAGTCTATTCTTCTGCACATTCTCAGTCTGTTCTACAGGTTGTTTACTGTTTGTTCTAATGCTCGTCTACACAGTCTCTTCCAAAGCCAATCTAGAGTCTGTTCTACTTCTGCTCTGAAGTCTATTCAACTGCACATCTACAGTCTGTTCAACTGCACCTCTACAGTCTTTTCTATTGTTAATAGATAATAATTGTCTAGAGTCTGTTATACTGCACGTCTACAGTCTCTTTTAATAATTGTCAACTTTCTGTACTACTGCACCTCTACAGTCTCTTCTACTGCACATCTACAGTTTGTTCTAATGGTCGTCTAGAGTCTGTACTACTGAAACTCTACAGTCTGTTCTAAAACATGTCTACAGTCTTTTCTAATACTCATGTAGAGTCTGTTCTAATGCTCGTGTAAAGTCTCAACTACTGCCCTCTACAGTCTATTCTTTTGCACATCTACAGTCTGTTCTAATGCACATCTACAATCTGTTCTAATGGAATTCTCCAGTCTGTACTACTGCTCGTCTACTACAGTTTGTTCTACTGCTCTTCTACAGTCTGTTCTAAAAACGTCTACAGTCTGTACTACTGCACATCTACAGTTTGTACTAAAGCTTGTCTAGAGTGTTTTCTAATACTAATATACAGTCTGTTTTAATGCTCGTCTACAGTCTGTACAACTGCACCTCTACTGCCTGTTCTAAAGCATGTCTAGAGTGTTTTCTAATACTCATATAGAGTCTGTTCTAATGATCATCTACAGTCTGAACTACTGCACCTCTACAGTCTGTTCTAAAGTTCATCTACAGTCTTTTCTAAAGCCAATCTAGAGTCTGTACTACTGCTGCTCTAAAGTCTGTTCAACTGCACGTCTACAGTCTGGTCTACTGCACATCTACAGTTTGTTTTAATGCTCCTCTACAGTCTGTACTACTGCACCTCTACAGTCTCTTCTAAAGTATGTCTACAGTCTTTTCTAATAGTCATGTACAGTCTGTTCTAATCCTCGTGTAAAGTCTCAACTACTGCAACTCTTCAGTCTATTCTTCTGCACCTCGTCAGTCTGTTCTACTGCACATCTACAGTCTATTCTAATGGACATCTACTGTATGTTCTAATGAAAGTCTACAGTCTGTACAACTGCTCATCTACAGTCTGTTCTACTGCACGTGTACAGTCTGTTTTATTGCTAATCTACAGTCTGTTCTACTGCATGTTTACAGTCTGTTCTAATACAAGTCTACAGTCTCTACTACTGCTCATTTACAGTCTGTTCTACTACACATCTACAGTCTCTACTACTGCACTTCTAAAGTCTGTTCTTAAGCAGATCTACACTCTCTTCTAATGCTCGTCTACAGTCTGTACTACTGCATTTCTACTGTCTATTCTTCTGCACATTGTCAGTCTGTTCTACTGGATGTTTAAAGTCTGTTCTAATGCTCGTCTACAGTCAGTTTTACAGTCTGTTCTAATGCAAGTCTATAGTCTGTTTTACTACTCATCTACGGTCTGTTCTTTTGCAGGTCTACAGTCTGTTCTAATAAACGTCTACAGTCTGTTCTACTGCACATCTACAGTCTGTTCTAATGCAAGTCTACAGTCTGTATTACTGCTCATCAACAGTCTGTTCTACAGCATGTCTAGAGTGTTTTCTAATACTCATATACAGTCTGTTCTAATGCACGTCTACAGTCAGAAATACTGCACCTTTTACAATCTGTTCTAAAGCATGTGCAGAGTGTTTTCTAAAACTCATATAGAGTCTGTTCTAATGATCATCTACAGTCTGAACTACTGCAGCTCTACAGTCTATTCTAAAGCATGTCTAGAGTGTTTTCTAATACCATATACAGTCTGTTCTAAGTCTTGTCTACAGTCTGTACTACTGCATCTCTACAGTCTATTCTTCTGCACATTGTCAGTCTGTTCTACTGCACATCTACAGTCTTTTCTAATTCTCATCTACAGTCTGTATTACTGCACCTCTACAGTCTGTTCTAAAGCATGTTTAGAGTGTTTTCCAATACTCATATACAGTCTGTTCTAATGTTCGTCTACAGTCGAACTACTGCACCTCTACATTTTGTTATAAAGCATATCTAGAGTGTTTTCTAATACTTATATAGAGTCTGTTCTACTGGACGTTTATAGCCTGTTCTAATGCTTGTCTATAGTCAGTTCTAAAGCCAATCTAGAGTCTGTACTACTGCTGCTCTGAAGTCTGCTCAACTGCACGTGTACTGTCTGTTCACCTGCACCTCTACAGTCTGTTCTAATGCCAGTTTACAGTCTGTACTACTGCTCTACTACAGTCTCGTCCACTGCATGTCTATAGTCTGTTTTACTGCACATCAACAGTCTGTTCTAATGTACATCTACTGTCTGTTCTAATGCAAGCCTACAGTCTGTAATACTGCTCATCTACAGTCTGTTCTACTGCACGTCTACAGTCTGTTCTAATGCACATCTACAGTCTGTTCTAATGTAAGTCTACAGTCTGTACTACTGCTCATCTACAGTCTGTTCTACTACACGTGTACAGTCTCTACTACTGCACTTTTAAAGTCTGTTCTAATGCAAATCTATAGTCTGTTTTACTGCTCATCTACGGTCTGTTCTACTGCAGGTCTACAGTCTGTTCTAATAAATGTTTAAAGTCTTTTCTTCTGCACATCTACAGTCTGTTCTAACTGCACATCCACAGTCTGTTCTAATGTAAGTCTACAATCTGTACTACTGCTCATCTATACTCTGTTCTAATGCTCGTCTACAGTCTGAACTACTGCAGCTCTACAGTCTATTCTAAAGCATGTCTAGAGTGTTTTCTAATACTCATATACAGTCTGTTCTAATGGTTGTCTACAGTCTGTACTACTGCATCTCTACAGTCTATTCTTCTGCACATTGTCAGTCTGTTCTACTGGACGTTTACAGTCTTTTCTAATTCTCATCTACAGTCTGTATTACTGCACCTCTACAGTCTGTTCTAAAGCATGTTTAGAGTGTTTTCCAATACTCATATACAGTCTGTTCTAATGTTCGTCTACAGTCGGAACTACTGCACCTCTACATTTTGTTATAAAGCATATCTAGAGTGTTTTCTAATACTTATATAGAGTCTGTTCTACTGGACGTTTATAGCCTGTTCTAATGCTTGTCTATAGTCAGTTCTAAAGCCAATCTAGAGTCTGTACTACTGCTGCTCTGAAGTCTGCTCAACTGCACGTGTACTGTCTGTTCACCTGCACCTCTACAGTCTGTTCTAATGCCAGTTTACAGTCTGTACTACTGCTCTACTACAGTCTCGTCCACTGCACGTCTACAGTCTGTTTTACTGCACATCTACAGTCTGTTCTAATATACATCTACTGTCTGTTCTAATGCAAGCCTACAGTCTGTAATACTGCTCATCTACAGTCTGTTCTACTGCACGTCTACAGTCTGTTCTAATGCACATCTACAGTCTGTTCTAATGTAAGTCTACAGTCTGTACTACTGCTCATCTACAGTCTGTTCTACTACACGTGTACAGTCTCTACTACTGCACTTTTAAAGTCTGTTCTAATGCAAATCTATAGTCTGTTTTACTGCTCATCTACGGTCTGTTCTACTGCAGGTCTACAGTCTGTTCTAATAAACGCCTTGTAGCAGATCAGCCTCCAGAACGCCACACACGGATTATAACATTTGTTTAATCACTTACAGACCTCCAAACTGTTTCACTAAGGGTCTTCAAGATTAACAACTGTTGTTTCACCATCGGCCTCCAGAAACAGGCCGTGGATGTAAATCTTGAGAAGAAGACATGCTAACCCCGTTTTCTTTCAGATAAAAGGACACCAACGTGTTTTGCCAAGGACAGGAAACTTATTAATGACTTTGTTTTGCTTTTATAAGAATTGGAACTTCGTTCTACCCAGCACCGTGTCAAAGGTGACACATGGAACATCACAGACTGCTAGGCGCCATGTCCAAAAGCCGTAAATCCTGTAGATAAGGTGTCCATCCAGCTTTCTCGAGAACACTTTATTCTAATCCTGATTGACAGTTGAAAATGTCTTTGATCATAGTCGTTCGGGCATGGTCAAACACTACCCCTTTTGGTTTAACTGGACAAATGACTCTGCACTCAAGAAGGACATTTGGTGTTATTTCATTAAAGGACATTTTGTTATTTTATTACTTAGAAAGATTGTGAATGTACTAACAATTATACTGTTTGTTTCCAGGATGCAGAGTTTTACAAGTCAACTAATTCCTTCCATTCCTACAGAGTTACGTTTTATGTTAGTAAAATGTAATGAGTATATGTTTTTATAATAAGTCTGACAAATGTTTCTTTGCATAATCCTGCAAGTACGAATGTGTTTGTGTGTTTTACGAAAACCAAGGAAAATAGGGTGAAACAAAAGGAATGTTTAAGACTTAGTTTAAACATTTAAACTCCCCCCCAAAGCAATGCCTTCCTCCTTAAGACACACCCTGTCAAAAAGTGTTAAAAGTGACCGCTGGTCAAAAACACGCTCTCTCTGCACTACTCTCCGTCTCCTCTTCACTTCGCACTGGACCTCTTGTCCGTTCAGGGCCGTAGGCCCTCGAACCTCTCACAAGCTCCGGACCTCGTGTAACGAGTAAATTTTCTTTGTACTTTAAAGCCTGCAAGTTTAGCTTGCCGCGATAAAGTTTCCTTCACACAGCTGTTCAAAGTAGCTTACTTCCTGCCAGCCTGCCAACAAAAGGAAGTTGCCTCGCTTTTATTTTTGAAGATTTCCTGCCTGCTAAAGAGTTAGCTTGACTAAAATCTAACTTTCTCGAGCAAGTTTAAGCCAGCAACACAGCCGCTAAACCTTCTCCAGTGGACTTCGCAATAACTTTGAAAGACTCAATTTTACTCGGTGTACGACGCTGATGCTAAAAGGCTTGGCTAGTTGTGACAGTAACGAGGCGCTTTTTGAATCTCCGGGCCCACGGCAGCCCTCTGGAGAGTGGAAACAGCAGGCCATCCTGGAGGCGACAAGCGTCATCGGTTGCGACAGGGTTCGGACAACCTCTAGACCTCCTCGTCGCTAAGATCTGAGACCAATCACGACCCCAGGGTGAGTCTAAACGTTAGTTACACAAGTTTGGCGTCTAACTGTCTAAACATAACAGCCTTGGCCTCAGAAACCGTCATCGAACCCCTTTAAACGCTCCGTAACAGCCCCTTATCTAATAATAGAGTTAATAATCAATAGGCCTACTTTCTTTTGTTTCACAAAATCCTCTGAAAGTAAAGTGTTTTATCGTTCTTTGATTTACCCATTCATGTGTCAATAATTATCCCTTTGTGTCATTTCCCTGTCATTATTCACTGTTTAAATTTTTATAATCTTTAATAAAACCCCATAAAGACATTTACTGTTTCAATGTTTAATTCATTAATTTTCGAAAATGAGAAGAATTTACTTCCTTTAGATTAATGAGACTAGACTAAACAGTTTCTCTGGATCTGTTCAAAACTAGAGTGGTGCTCGAAAGAAATTAATATTTTGATAAGCAAAATATTAATTATTAATTTTCATAATTAATATTCATATTAATTATTAATTAATAAGACCATATTCCCTACAGTCTACAGTCTGTTCTTCTGCACATCTACAGTCTGTTCTAACTGCACATCCACAGTCTGTTCTAATGTAAGTCTACAATCTGTACTACTGCTCATCTATACTCTGTTCTACTGCACGCCTACAGTCTGTTCTTATAAACGTCTACAGTCTGTTATACTACACATCTACAGTCTCTACTACTGCACTTCTAAAGTCTGTTCTAATGCACATCTACAGTCTGTTCTAATGCTCGTCCACAGTCTGTACTACTGCATCTCTAGAGTCTATTCTTCTGCACATTGTCAGTCTCTTCTACTGACGTTTACAGTCTGTTCTAATGCTCGTCTACAGTCTTTACACAAGCATTAGAACAGACTGTACATGAGTATTAGAAAAGACTGTAGACATGCTTTAGAACAGAGTGTAGAGGTCCAGTAGTACAGACTCTAGACGACCATTAGAACAAACTGTAGATGTGCAGTAGAAGAGACTTTAGAAGTACAGTAATACAGAAAGTTGACAATTATTAAAAGAGACTGTAGACGTGCAGTAGAACAGACTCTAGACAATAATTAGAACAGACTGTAGACATCCAGTAGAACAGACTGTAGATGTGCATTAGAGGAGACAGTAGACGTTTATTAAAACAGACTATAGTCGTGCAGTAGAACAGACTGTAGAAGTACAATAGAACAGAATGTAGAGGTGCAGTTGAAGAGACTGTAGACATGCAGTTGAACATACTTCAGAGCAGCAGTAGTACAGACTCTAGATTGGCTTTAGAACAGACTGTAGGCGAGCATTAGAACAGACTGTAAACGTCCAGTAGAACAGACTGACAATGTGCAGAAGAATAGACTGTAGAGATGCACTAGTACAGACTGTAAACGCCATTAGAACAGACTGTATATGAGTATTAGAAAACACTCTAGACATGCTTTAGAACAGACTGTAGAGGTGCAGTAGTTCAGACTATAGACTAGCATTAGAACAGACTATATATGAGTATTAGAAAATACTCTAGACATGCTTTAGAACAGACTGTAGAGGTGCAGTTGTTCAGACTATAGACGAGCATTAGAACAGACTGTAGATGTGCAGTAGAAGAGACTGTAGAGCTGCAGTATTATAGACTGTCGACAATTATTAGAAGGACTGTAGACGTGCAGTAGAACGGACTGTAGACAATTATTAGAACAGACTGTAGACTTGCAGTAGAACAGACTGATGATGCTGCAGAAGAATAGACTTTAAAGGTGCATTACTACAGACTGTACACAAGAAATAGAACAGACTGTATATGAGTATTAGAATAGACTGTAGACATGATTTTAGAACAGACTGTAGAGGTGCAGTAGTACAGACTCTAGACAAGTAGTAGTTCAGACTGTCGACTTGCATTAGAACAGACTGTAGATGTGCATTAGAACAGACTGTAGATGTACAATAGAACAGACTGCAGAGGTGCAGTTCAACAGACTGTAGACGTGCAGTTGAACAGTCTTCAGAGCAGCAGTAGTACAGACTCTAAATTGGCTGTAGAACAGACTGTAGACGATCATTAGAATAGACTGTAAACGTCTAGTAGAACAGACTGTCAATGTGCAGAATAATAGATTCTAGAGGTGCAGTAGTACAGACTGTAGATGAGCATACAGATCAGACTGTATATGAGTATTAGAAAACACTGTAGACATGCTTTACAACAGACTGTAGAGGTGCAGTAGAACAGACTGTAGACGTGCAGTAGAACAGACTGTAGTTGAGCAGTAGTACATACTGTATACTTGCATAGGAACAGACTGTAAATGTGCATTAGAACAGACTGTAGATGTGCAGTAAAACAGACTGTAGACTTGCAATAGAGCAGACTGAAGACGTGCAGTAGAACAGACTTAAGATGCGCTGTAGAACAGACTGTAAACATGAAGTAGAACAGACTGTAGACATGCATTAGAACAGACTGTATGATTAGAACAGACTGTAGATGTGCAGTAAAACAGACCGTAGTTATGCAGTAGAACAGCAATAGTACAGACTGTAAACTGGCATTAGAACAGACTGTAGAGGTGCAGTTGTACAGACTGTAGATGTGCAGTAAAACAAACTGTAGATGAGCAGTAGTACAGACTGTAGACTTGCATTAGAACAGACTGTAGATGTCAAGTTCTGTGTGTTTTTTAACTGACTACAGCTCTGCCCAAACTTAAAAACTGCTTTATCTCTGATGAATGCAAAGGACAACTCAAAACTGTTCTTTCTTTTTTCTTTTTTTTTCCTAAAGATGATCGGGGTGGAACAGAATAGGTTGATAACCTTTAAAATACACAAACCAAAGCAGAAATTAGTTGCAAATAAATCACAAATAACTCAATACCACTTCCTCAAATAGTAAATGTCAAACCAAACAGTCATTTTAATTAACCTATGGTCTCTAATTAAACTTATATAATTTAAACAATACACATGCTTAGAGTAATGTTCACATAAAGTATTCACTATTTGATTTAAATTGGACATTACAACCAAGCAAACAAAATCATACAAAAGTCTTAACTCAACACAAACAAACACACAGTCCACTTTTGTCCTACCAGTTGTGTCCTTGGATAATCAGGAGCTGTGGTCAAAGTTTCTTTTTCCTCAGGAACAAGTGATATGGCCAACTGGGCTTTTACCAAACATTTCAACTGCCATGCACTCTGTGTGTGCGCTGGTAATTATGGTCCCAAGAGCACTTCCTGGAAGTTGGTTCCATAACCTTTTGATGCGCTGGTTGCCCCCTGCAGTTTGGGAGTGCTCTTAGTAATTTGAGTAAAAATAGGCTGAGTGCTCAGGACAACTTGTACCTTGAATTGACATAACAGTAGATGTGCAGTAAAACAGACTGTAAACGTGCAGTAAAACAGACTGCAGTAGAGCAGAGGTACAGACTGTAAACTGGCATTAGAACAGACTGTTGAGATGCAGTTGAACAGACAGTAGACGTGCAGTTGAACAGACTGTAGATGTGCATTGGAACAGACTAAAGACGTACAATAGAACAGACTGTAGACGAGCAGTAGAACACACTAAAGACTAACAATTAGAACAGATGTGCAGAAAAACAGACTGTAGACGTGCAGTAAAATAAACTGCAGTAGAGCAGTAGTAAAGACTGTAAACTGGCATTAGAACAGACTGTAGACATGCAGTAGAACAGACTGTAGATGTGCAGTAGAACAAACTGTTGAGGTGCAGTAATACAGACTGCAAACGAGCATTATACAGACTGTAGAAGTGCAGTAGTACAGACTGTAGATGTGCAGTAGAACAGAATGTAGACGTTTATTAGAACAGACTGTATACCTGCAGTCGGACAGACTGTAGATGTGCTTTAGAAAAGACTGTAGACGTTTATTAAAAATAGACTATAGTCGCTGCAGTAGAACAGACTGTAGACGTGCAATAGAACAGACTGTAGAGGTGCAGTTGAACAGACTGTAGATGTGCATTAGAACAGACTGTAGATGTGCATTAGAAGAGACTGTAGACAATTATTAAAATAGACAATAGTTGTGCAGTAGAACAGACTGTAGACAAGCATTAGAAATTACTATAAACGTCTAGTAGAACAGACAATGTGCAGAAGAATAGACTCTAGAGGTGCATTACTACAGACTGTAGATGAGCATTAGAACATACTCTATATGAGTATTAGAAAACACTATAGAAATGCTTTAGAACAAACTGTAGAGATGCAGTTGTATAGATTGTAGACAAGCATTAAAACAGACTGTAGAAGTGCAGTACTTCAGACTGTAGATGTGCAGTAGAAAAGACTATTGAGGTGCAGTAGTACAGAATGTCGACATTTATTATTGCCCTTCTACTGTCTCTTCTAATGCTCGTCTACTGTCTGTATTACTGCACCTCTACAGTCTGTACTAAAGCACATCTACAGTCTGTTCTAATGCTCGTCCACAGTCTATTCTTATGCAGGTCTTTAGTCTTTACTACTGCACATCTACAGTCTGTTCTAATGGACGCCTACATTCTGTTCTAATGCTCATCTACAGTCTGTTCTATTGTACGTCTACAGTCTTTTCTACTGCACATCAACAGTCTGTTCTAATGCTCATCTACAGTCTGTACAACTGCACCTCTACAGTCTGTTCTACTGCCATTTTACAGTCTGTACTATTGCTCTACTGCACTCTATTCTACTGCATGTCTACAGTCATTTTTACTGCACATCTACAATCTGTTCTAATTGTCAGTCTGTTCTACAATCTACAGTCTGTACTAATTCTGCTCTGAAGTCTGTTCAACTGCACGTCTACAGTCTGTTCAACTGCACCTCTACAGTCTGTACTACTGCACTTCTACAGTCTGTTCTAATGCTCGTCTACAGTCTGTATTACTGCACCTCTACAGTCTGTTATAAATGCATGTGTACAGTGTTTTCTAAAACTCATATACAGTCTGTTCATTTGCTCATCTACAGTCTGTACTACTGCAGCTCTAGAGTCTATTCTTTTGCACATTGTCAGTTTGTTCTACGGACGTTTACAGTCATTTCTATTGCTCGTTTACAGTCTGTTCTAAGGTAATTCTAGAGTCTGTACTACTGCTGCTCTGATTTCTGTTCACCTGCACGTCTACAGTCTGTTTTACTGCATATCTACAATCTGTTCTAATTGTCAGTCTGTTCTACTGGACGTTTACAGCCTGTTCTAAAGCTCATCTACAGTCTGTTCTAAAGCCAATCTAGAGTCTGTACTACTGCTGCTCTGACATCTGTTCAAATGCACATCTATAGTCTGTTCAACTGCACGTCTACAGTCTGTTCTAATGCACATCTACAGTCTGTTCTAATGCAAGTCTACAGTCTGTACTACTGCTCATCTACAGTCTGTTCTATTGCACGTCTACAGTCTGTTCTGATAAACGTCTACAGTCTGTTCTACTACACATCTACAGTCTGTACAACTGCTCTACTGCAGTCTATTCTACTGCACTTCTACAGTCTGTTCTACTGCACGACTATAGTCTGTATTAATAAATGTCTACAGTCTTTTCTAATGCACATCTACAGTGTGTGCTTGTGGAAGTCTACAGTCTGTTCTAATAATTGTCTAGATTCTCTACTGCACGCCTACAGTCTCTTCTAATAATAGTCAACATTCTGTACCACAGCACCTCTACAGTCTCTTCTACCGCACATCTACAGTTTGTTCTAGTGGTTGTCTACAGTCTGTACTACTTCACCTCTACAGTCTGTTGTAAAGCATGTCTACAGTCTTTTCTAATACTAATGTACAGTCTGTTCTAATGCTCGTGTAAAGTCTTAACAACTGCACCTCTACAGTCTATTATTCTGCACATCGTCAGTCTTTTCTAATGCACATCTACAGTCTGTTCTAATGGACGATACAGTCTGTTCTAACGCTGCTCGTCTACAGTCTGTTCTATTGTATGCGTCTACAGTCTCTTATAATGCTACTTTACAGTCTGTACCTCTGCTCTACCGCATTTTGTTCTACTGCACGCCTAGTCTTTTTATAAACGTCTATAGTCTATTCTACTGCATTTCTACAGTCATTACTACTGTACTTCTAAAGTCTATTCTAATGCTCATCAACAGTCTGTTCTAATGCAAGTCTACAGTCTGTGCTACTGCTCATCTACAGTCTGTACTACTGCACTTCTAAAATCTGTTCTAATCAATGACTGTAGAAGGGCTGGACATAAGGAGTGTGGCGTCACCCATAGCGTTACGAACTTCAAAATGAACCCATTTCAGTCGCCATTTTTAGCCGTTGTGGGGGCCGCCATGTTGATTTTTGGAGCCAGAAGTCCTAATTTGGGCATATGAGCTAGGTTTGAGTCTTGGCGTTAGCATGGTAACCAGCGAGCCAATCAGAACCGGGCTTGTTGAAAGTTGAAAGTTGAAAGGTGAAATTCCTGCAGATAGCGGCAAAGCCATTGACGGTAGAAGGCGCTGACCATTCTCATCCTCTGTCTTTGCTGCATTTTGACTGCTGGCTAACTTGAGGTAAATGTTATATTTATTTGTAATTCATTTTTTTTTTATTTCTTTAATTTCACTCATAATAACTTGATTTTAATCAACATATAGTATTGAAAGATTTTTTTTTTAAAGTAGGTTAAAAACATTGTTACTTGCATGCAAACATATGCTAGTAGTTAACTGTAATCAGAGCAGTGTTTCCTTTTTTATTGCTAAATCTCGTTTTAATTACTAATGGCATTAGTTATTAAAACTAATTGACTTTCTTATATTTAGTTTTTACCCAAATTATGTATAGAATAATATATGGGTAAAACGAAGTGTATTATTAGGTAAGCATTATCTAATTTAATGATTATATCTCCCTTTCAGGTCACTATTATTTACCCCTTCTACGGTTATTGGCTACGACAGAGACCTGAGCTAAAACATCTCTGCTCCTTCACTGAGCCCTCTGCTGCTGCTCTACTTCAGGTGAATTTCACTTTTACACCAACATCTACGGTTTTTAAATATTCTCCTGCTTTAGTAAGCACCATGTTGTCATCTTTGTTCTAAAATACATCTACAGCTAGCAATAGTACTAACCTGCTTATCAATAGATAGCCTCGTAATTATAAACTGTATGTTGTAAAAATATATAAAGTAGATCATTTAGAATTATAGTTTCTGTATGATATATATCTTAGCTTAATGATAGTTTTCTTAAAATAGACACATTGCATACATTTTTAAAAAACTGGTTATTTAGAAATTGTAAACAAATATGCTGTATTTTTGAGATGGAGTAAATATGAGTTAAACCAGTTTTGATTTTTGTTTTTCAGTTTCCTTACCTGTGCAGCTGCAGGTCAAAGACCTCAGGAGCAACCTGAAAGTTCAAGAAACCCTTCCATCTTTGAGCACTACTTTATCATTACAATTTAATAATACACAAAACAATATGTTTTATGATTTCTGGTTATTTTCCACAATACCTTCTATTGCTTATGGCATTCTAAAATAACACTATAGTAATAAATGATTTAAAGTTTTGTCTGTTTGCTTTCATCTACTTTCACGTTATTTAAAAGTTTCTTTAAAAAGCCTTTTACAAGTTATTAACTCTGTGCACTTAAAAACAAAGTGTATACATTATGTCAGATTCAAGATCTTAAAAACAGTTTATATATGCTTTCAAACCTAGAAGCACATAAATGAATGGAGATTGTATTTTGTTTTAAGTTTATTTAAAAACGCTCAAGTTGTCGATGGACCAGGATGTGATGTAGGATGAAGCTGAGGAAGCCGAGGCTGGGCTAGGTCAACTGTCCAGGAGCAGAGAAGAACAGAGCAGCAGACTGATGACTGGACCTGACTGGACTGGGCCGACAGAAAAGCAGCAGCAGACAGGTAACTGTAGAGGAGCGCTGCGAAAACAGAGAACAAAGTAAAAGTTATGTTTAAAACAAGTCTTGCTGTTGGGCCCGGTCACCTCTGAACACAGTTAATCACAGGAAAAAACACTTCACCAGCTCACTGTGTTACTGTGTGTGTAAGAACTGTTTTTAAGAAAATAGTGGACTTTGATTTCATTCATTCATTTTCTACCGCTTTGTCCCGTTAGGGGTCGCGGGTGACTGGAGCCTATCCCAGCAGCTTTGGGCCTGAAGCGGGTACACTCTGGACAGTGGCCAGTTAGTCACAGGGCTGACATATAGAGACAGACAGTGACAGACAACCATTCTCTCTCACATTCATTCACTAGGGACACTTTAGAGTTGTCAATTAACCTTTACATGCATGTGTTTGGACGGTGGGAGGAAGCCGGAGTACCGGGAGAGAACCCACAGTAACACGCTGAGGACATGCAGACTCCTCACAGAAAGACCGGAGTCGGCCGAGAGAATGTTTGAGTCTGCCGGGTTTTGAACTCACGACCTTCTTGCTACGTGCACCCTGGACTTTGATTTGAACTTACATTTTCCTAAATATAATAATTAATGTACAGTACATTTCAGTTAATGTGAAATGTACTGTGTCAGAGATCATGTCTGTCATGTTTAAAACCTGACTTAAACATTTACTTGTCCACTGTTGTCATGATTTACAGATGATAAATGTACAAATTAAACTAACACATGCACTTTAGCTACAGTAATTTTCAAGAGATGTATGACTGTAGAGTAAGGAAAGTGTTTTCTAGAGTAAAAAAGTCTCAGAGGTTAGTGGGCACTGCACGTGTAATGTTTAATGTAATGTGTAGTTTAATCTAACACTCACCTTTGTCTGAATATCCTCTTCAAAGTGCTCACACCACAACAAGAGCCTTTCTTCTGATCAGCCTCAGCATCACCTTTAGCCTCAGTTTGACAGCATCACATTTAGGAAATCTGTGAGAGAACAATATCTATTTTAATAAAACAGACATGTGTCAAATGTATTTACCAAAATGACACAACCCAGATCTTTGTAAAAGAGTACATTAAGCCCACTTCTAATTTTGATTATATTATTATGATTATATTATGGCATTTACTGACTTTGCAAACTACACAGTAATTTTTCAGCCAGATACATTTAGCCTTAATATTATCTTACTAAAAACTAAAAAAAAACATTATGCTTAATTCCTTCCAAATTGAAGGTTAGATATGACCTTATATCATATTATTACCAAGTTTGGTCCAGTGTATCATATTAAGCTATCGTTAAAACAGTGGAGAGCCACCTTCGGGTCAGCTAAAAAACGTATAACAAATGTATATATTCTGACAGTAAGACATGCAAAAATGTACTCACCTTGAAACTGGAGCGTGCTTCATTTAGTGCAGTTGTACGATGAAAAAGTTACTTAAATTAGCGGAGTTAAATCAAACACAGCTAGCGTTAGCTTTTAGCTAAAAGCAAGCGATCTCCATACATGAACAGCAGCAACTAACAAACTAATTAACAAAAACGAAGACTTACTGGCTAAAAGTTTCAGAAAACAAAGACTAACTAAAAACAATCTTTGGGTGTAGCAAAAGCTTGAACTTCACTGATTTAAAATAGTTAGGTCTCCACGAGTCTCTCTTCTGTTCATATAACGCTATATTCCAGCTGCTTTTTTTTTACCGAGCAGCTTAAAACTACAAAATGCCGGTAGCGAGATCAGCCACGCCCCACGATCCGACATAGCAGAATAGAGGCATCTGATAGGTAGGTTATTAATCTTAATAGTATGAGTTATGTGACAAATATCAATATAGCAATTACGGGAATAATAAGATTGTGTTCAAAGAAAGCGGCAGCGTTAGAATGATGACTGTGAGAAAAATAGTCACTTCGTAATTGCCGCCGATTTTTCAATGGATGTCAATAGGGGTCATGCTTGATGGAGCCAACCCCTACTTCCTATTTGGCACAGACCCGGAAGCGGGCTTGCTATGTCCAGCCCTTATACCGTCAATGGTTCTAATGCTCATCTGCAGTCTGTATTACTGCACCTCTACAATCTGTTCTAAAGCATGTCTACAGTATTTTCTAATACTCATATACAGTCTGTTCTAATGCTTCTACAGTCTGTACTACTGCACATCTGCAGTCTCAACTACTGCACTTCTAAAGTCTGTTTCTAATGCACATCTACAGTCTGTTCTAATGCAAGTCTACAGTCTGTACTACTGCTCATTTACGGTCTGTTCTACTGCAGGTCTACAGTCTGTTGTAATAAACGTCTACAGTCTGTTCTACTGCACATCTACAGTCTGTACTACTGCACATCTACAGTCTGTTTTACTGCTCATATACAGTCTGTTCAACTGCACGTCTACAGTCTGTTTTACTGCTCATATACAGTCTGTTCTAATGCACATCTACAGTCTGTTCTAATGCAAGTCTTTACTACTGCTCATCTACGGTCTGTTCTACTGCAGGTCTAAAATCTCTTCTAATAAATGTCTACAGTCTGTTCTACTGCACATCTACAGTCTGTAATACTGCACTTCTACAGACTGTTCTAATGCTCATCTACAGTCTGTATTACTGCACCTCTACAGTCTGTTCCAAAGCATGTCTAGAGTGTTTTCTTATACTCAAATACAGTCTGGTCTAATGCTCGTCTACAGTCTGTTAAACTGCACCTCTACAGTCTGTTCTAAAGCATGTCTATAGTGTTTTCTAATTCAAATATACAGTTTGTTCTAATGCTCGTCTACAGTCTGAACTACTGCTCTTCTACAGTCTGTTCTAAAGCATGTCTAGAGTGTTTTCTAATACATACAGTCTGTTCTAATGCTCATGTACAGTCTGTAGTACTGCACCTAGTCTATTCTTCTGCACATTGTCAGTCTGTTTTACTGGATGTTTACAGTCATTTTAAATGCAAGTCTACAGTCTGTACTACTGCTCATCTACAGTCTGTTCTAATGCCAGTTTACAGTCTGTACTTCTGCTCTACTGCAGTCTGTTCTACTGCACGTCTACAGTCTGTTTTACTGCTCATATACAGTCTGTTCTAATGCACATCTACAGTCTGTTCTAATGCAAGTCTACATTCTGTACTACTGCTCACCTACAGTCTGTTCTTCTGCACGTCTACAGTCTGTTCTGATAAACTTCTACAGTCTGTTCTACTGCATATCTACAGTCTCTACTACTGCACTTTTAAAGTCTGTTCTAATGCACATCTACAGTCTGTTCTAATGCCATTTTACAGTCTTTACTACTGCTCTACTGCAGTCTATTCTACTGCACTTCTACAGTCTGTTTTACTGCACATATACAATGTGTTCTAATTGTCAGTCTGTTCTACTGAACATTTACAGTCTGTTCTAAAGCTCATCTACAGTCTGTTCTAAAGCCAATCTAGAGTCTGTACTACTGCTGCTCTGAAGTCTGTTCAACTGCTTGTCTACAGTCTGTTCAATTGCAGCTCTACAGTCTGTTCTATTGTACGTCTACAGTCTGCTCTACTGCACGATTAAAGTCTTTTTAATAAACATCTACAGTCTTTTCTAATGCACATCTACAGTTTGTTCTACTGGTCGTCTACAGTCTCTCTAATTGTCATTCTGTTCTACTGAACGTTACAGTCTGTTCTAAAGCTCGACAACAGTCTGTTCTAAAGCCAATCTAGAGTCTGTACTACTGATGCTCTAAAGTCTGTTCAACTGCACGTCTACAGTCTGTTCAACTGCACCTCTACAGTCTGTTCTATTGTATGTCTACAGTCTGTTCTACTGCACGACTATAGTCTGTATTAATAAATGTCTACAGTCTTTTCTACTACACATCTACAGTCTCTACTACTGCACTTCTAAAGTCTGTTTCTAATGCACATCTACAGTCTGTTCTAATGCAAGTCTATAGTCAGTACTACTGCTCATCTATGGTCTGTTCTAGTGCAGGTCTACAGTCTGTTCTAATAAATGTCTACAGTCTATAGTCTGTTCTAATGCTCGTCCACAGTCTGTTCTAATGCAAGTCTACAGTCTTGTACTACTGCTCATCTACGGTCTGTTCTACTGCAGGTCTACAGTCTGTTGTAATAAACGTCTACAGTCTGTTCTACTGCACATCCACAGTCTGTACTACTGCACTTCTACAGTCTGTTCTAATGCTCGTCTACAGTCTGTATTACTGCACGTCTACAGTCATTTCAACTACACCTCAACAGTCTGTTCTAATGCCAGTTTACATTCTTTACCTCTGCTCTACTGCAGTCTGTTCTACTGCACGTCTACAGTCTGTTCTACTGCTGCTCTGAAGTCTGTTCAACTGCATGTCTGTAGTCTGTTCAACTGCAACTCTACGTCTGTTCTATTGTATGTCTACATTCTGTTCTAATGCACATCTACAGTCTGTTCTAATGCAAGTCTACAGTCTGTACTACTGCTCGTGTACAGTCTGTACTATTGCACCTCTACAGTCTGTTCTAAAGTATGTCTACAGTCTATTCTAATACTCATACACAGTCTGTTCTAATGCTCGTCTACAGTCTCTACTAACGGACATTTAAATTCTATTCTTCTGCAGCATCATTAGTCTGTTTTACTGGACATCTACAGTCTGTTCTATACACGTATATAGTCTCTTCAAATACTCGTCCACAGTCTGTTCTAATGCAGTCTGTACTACTGCACATCTATAGTCTGTTCTATTGCTCGAATACAGTCTGTTCTAATGCCCAATAAAAGTCTTTACTACTCCACCTCTACAGTTTGTTCTACTTCTCCTCTACAGTCTGTTCTACTGCAGGTCTACAGTCTGTTCTAATGCCAGTCTAGAGTCTGTACTACTGCTGCTCTACAGTCTGTTCTACTGCAAGTCTACATTCTGTTCTACTGCACATCTACAGTCTGTTCTAATGCACATCTACAGTCTGTTCAACTGCAAGTCCACTGTCTCTTCTACTGCTCTTCTACAGTCTGTTCTACTGCACGACTCTAGTTGGTTTTATTAAAGGTCTACAGTCTCTTCTAATGCACATCTACAGTCTGTTCTAATGCACATCTACAGTCTGTTCTACTGGACGTCTACAGTCAGTTCTAAAGCCAATCTAGAGTCTGTACTACTGCTGCTCTGAAGTCTGTTTAACTGCAAGTCTACAGTCTGTTCAACTGCACTTCTACAGTCTGTTCTAATGCCATTTTACAGTCTGTACCTCTGCTCTACTGCAGTCTGTTCAATTGCACTTCTACATTCTTTTTAACTGCACATCTACAGTCTGTTCTAATGCACATCTACAGTCTGTTCTAATGCAAGTCTACAGTCTTTACTACTGCTCATCTACGGTCTGTTCTACTGCAGGTCTAAAATCTCTTCTAATAAATGTCTACAGTCTGTTCTACTGCACATCTACAGTCTGTAATACTGCACTTCTACAGACTGTTCTAATGCTCGTCTACAGTCTGTATTACTGCACCTCTACAGTCTGTTCCAAAGCATGTCTAGAGTGTTTTCTTATACTCAAATACAGTCTGTTCTAATGCTCGTCTACAGTCTGTTAAACTGCACCTCTACAGTCTGTTCTAAAGCATGTCTATAGTGTTTTCTAATTCAAATATACAGTTTGTTCTAATGCTCGTCTACAGTCTGAACTACTGCTCTTCTACAGTCTGTTCTAAAGCATGTCTAGAGTGTTTTCTAATACTCATATACAGTCTGTTCTAATGCTCGTCCACAATCTGTTAAACTGCACCTCTAGAGTCTGTTCTAAAGCATGTCTAGAGAGTTTTCTAATACTAATATAAAGTCTGTTCTAATGCTCATGTACAGTCTGTAGTACTGCACCTAGTCTATTCTTCTGCACATTGTCAGTCTGTTTTACTGGATGTTTACAGTCATTTCTAATGCAAGTCTACTGTCTGTACTTCTGCTCTACTGCAGTCTGTTGTACTGCACCTCTACAGTCTGTTTTACTGCTCATATACAGTCTGTTCTAATGCACATCTACAGTCTGTTCTAATGAAAGTCTACATTTTGTACTACTGCTCACCTACAGTCTGTTCTTCTGCACGTCTACAGTCTGTTCTGATAAACTTCTACAGTCTGTTCTACTGCATATCTACAGTCTATACTACTGCACTTTTAAAGTCTGTTCTAATGCACATCTACAGTCTTTTCTAATGCAAGTCTAATGTTTGTACTACTGCTCATCTACGGTCTGTTCTACTGAAGGTCTACAATTAATGGATTGGTTTTATATTGCGCTTTTCTCCCAAGGGACCAAGGGACTCAAAGCGCTCACAAGCCGTCCATTATTCATTCATACACAGTCACACACTGTTGATGGTAACTACAACTGTAGCCACAGATGCCCTAGGGCAGACTGACAGAGACGTGGCAACCATTTTGACCCTAAGGCCTCTTTGACCATCACCACATACATTCACTGAACATTCTTAAACATTCATACGAGGCAAGGTGGGTTAAGTGTCTTGCCCAAGGACACAACGACAGGTATCTCTACAGTCTGTTCTAAAGCATGTCTACAGTGTTTTCTAATACTCATATACAGTCTGTTCTTATGCTTGTATACAGTTTGTACTACTGCACCCCTACAGTCTATTCTTCTGCACATTGTCAGTCTGTTCTACTGGACGTTTACAGTCTGTTCTAATGCTCATCTAAAGTCTGTTCTACTGCACATCTAGAGTCTATTGTAATAATTGTCTACATTCTGTACTACTGCTTCTTACAGTCTTTTCTACTGGGCATCTACAGTCACTTCTAATGCAGGTCTACAGTTTATACTTCTGCACATCTACAATCTGTTCTATTGCTTGTCTACAGTCTAATCTAATGCCCAATAAAAGTCTTTACAACTCCACCTCTACAGTCTGTTCTACTGCATGTCTACAGTCTGTTCTACTGCACGTCTTCAGTCTGCTCTATTGCAAGTCTACAGTCTGTTTTACTGCACATCTACAGTCTGTTCTAATGCACATTTACAGTCTGTTCCTATGCAAGTATACAGCCTGTACTACTGCCCAACAACAGTCTGTTCTACTGCACGTCTACAGTCTGTTCTACTGCACCTCTACATTCTGTTGTAAAGCATTTCTAGTAGTGTTTTCTAATACTCATATACAGTCGGTTCTACTGCTTGTCTACAGTCTGAACTACTGCACCTCTATAGTCTGTTCTAAAGCATGTCCACAGTGTTTTCTAATACTCATATACAGTCTGTTCTAATGCTCATCTACAGTCTGTACTACTGCACCTCTACAGTCTATTCTTCTGCACATTGTCAGTCTGTTCTACTGGACGTTTAAAGTCTGTTCTAATGCTCGTCTACAGTCTGTACAACTGCACCTCTACAGTCTGTTCTAAAGCATGTCTAGAGTGTTTTCTAATACTCATATACAGTCTGTTTTAATACTCGTCTACAGTCAGTTCTAAAGCCAATCTAGTGTCTGTACTACTGCTGCTTTGAAGTCTTTTCAACTGCAAGACTACAGTCTGTTTAATTGCACCTCTACAGTCTGTTCTAATGCCAGTTTACAGTCTGTACTATTGCTCTACTGCAGTCTGTTCTACTGCATGTCTATAGTGTTTTCTAATACTCATCTACGGTCTGTTCTACTGCACGTCTACAGTCTGTTTTAATAAATGTCTACAGTCTGTAGTACTGCACCTTTACAGTCTGTTGTAAAGCATTTCTAGTATTGTTTTCTAATACTCATATACAGACTGTTCTAATGCTTGTCTACAGTCTTCACTACTCCACCTCTACAGTTTGTTCTACTTCTCCTCTACAGTCTCTTCTACTGCAGGTCTACAGTCTGTTCTACTGCAAGTCTACAATCTGTTATACTGCTCGTCTACAGTCTGTTCTACTATAAGACTAAGGTCTTCAGTCTCTTCTAATGCACATCTACAGTCTGATCTACTGCACGTCTACTGTCTGTTCTAATAATTATCAACATTCTGTACTATTGCAACTCTACAGTCTCTTCTCTACTGCACATCTACAGACTGTTCTACTGCATGTCTACAGTCTGTTCTAATGCCAGTTTACTACTCTACTGCAGTCTATTCTAATGCACGTCTACAGTCTGTTTTAGTGCATATTTACAATCTTTTCTAATTGTCAGTCTGTTCTACTGGACCTTTACAGTCTGTTCTAAACCTCATCTACAGTCTGTTCTAAAGCCAATCTAGAGTCTGTACTAATGCTGCTTTGAAGTCTTTTCAACTGCACTTCTACATTCTGTTCTACAGCACGACTATAGTCTGTTTTAATTGACGCGTCTACAGTCTTTTCTAATGCACTTCTACAGTCTGTTCTACTGGGCGTCCAGTCTGTTCTAATAATTGTCTAGAGTCTGTTCTACTGCACGTCTACAGTCTGTTCTAAAGCATCTCTACAGTCTGTCTCAACTACTGCACCTCTACAATCTATTCTTCTGCACATCTACAGTCTGTTCTACTGCACATCTACAGTCTGTTCTAATGCACATCTACAGTCTGTTCTAATGCACATCTACAGTCTGTTCTAATGCTCGTCCACAGTCTATTCTAATGCACATCTACTGTCTGTTCTAATGCAAGTCTATAGTCTGTACTACTGCTCATCTACGGTCTGTTCTAGTCTAGATCTACAGTGTGTTCTAATAAACGTCTACAATCTGTTCTACTGCACATCTACAGTCTGTACTACTGCACTTCTACAGTCTTTTCTAATGCTCATCTACAGTCTGTATTACTGCACCTCTACAATCTGTTCTAAAGCATGTCTAGAGTGTTTTCTAATATTCATATAGAGTCTGTTCTAAAGCTCGTCTTTAGTCTGAACTACTGCACCTCTACAGTCTGTTCTAAAGCATGTCTACAGTGTTTTTTAATACTCATATACAGTCTGTTCTTATTCTCATCTACAGTCTGTACTACTGAATCTCTACAGTCTATTCTTTTGCATAATGTCAGTCTGTTCTACTGGACGTTTACAGTCTGTTCTAATGCTTGTCTACAGTCAGTTTTAAATCCAATCTAGAGTATGTACTACTGCTGCTCTAAAGTCTGTTCAACTGCAGGTCAACAGTCTTTTCAATCGCACCTGTACAGTCTGTTTTAATGCCAGTTTACAATCTGTACTACTGCTCTACTACAGTCTCTTCCACTGCATGTCTACAGTCTGTTTTACTGCACATCTACAATCTGTTCTAATGTACATCTACTGTCTGTTCTAATGCAAGTCTATAGTCTGTCCTACTGCTCGTCTATAGTCTGTTCTATTGCACATCTATCGTCTGTACTACTGCACTTCTACAGTCTGTTCTAATGCTCGTCTACAGTCTGTATTACTCCACCTCTATAGTCTCTTCTAAAGCATGTCTAGAGTTTTTCTAATACTCATATACAGTCTGTTCTAATGCTCGTCTACAGTCTGAAGTACTGCACCTCTACAGTCTGTTCTAAAGCATGTCTACAGTGTTTTTTATAATACTCATATACAGTCTGTTCTAATGCAAGTCTATAGTCTGTACTACTGTTCATCTACAGTCTGTTTTACTGCACGTCTACAGTCTGTTCTGATAAACGTCTACAGTCTGTTCTACTACACATCTACAGTCTCTACTACTGCACTTATGAAGTCTGTTCTAATGCACATCTACAGTCTGTTCTAATCCATGTCTATAGTCTGTACTACTGCTCATATACGGTCTGTTCTAGTGCAGGTCTACAGTCTGTTCTAATAAATGTCTACAATCTGTTCTACTGCACATCTACAGTCTGTACTACTGCACTTCTACAGTCTTTTCTAATGCTCATCTACAGTCTGTATTATTGCACCTCTACATTCTGTTCTAAAGCATGTCTAGAGTGTTTTCTAATACTCATATACAGTCTGTTCTAATGCTCGTCTACAGTCTGAACT